>JABUQX010076600.1:7500-35000 GCA_015478945.1 Trachelipus rathkii | reverse complement strand
GATTGTTCATAGGACTACAAAAGGTGAAAAAGTACTAAGCTGTTTTAGAGAAAAAAAAGGGAATTTTTTTCAGAATGGCAAAAATGAAATTGTTTGAGTGTATATGTTTGAACTGTTCTGTTTGGGTTAATACTTAGGCAGTAAACCCTAAGGTGAAAAATGGATTGAGGTTTTGAAAATGAAAAGCTTACGAGGTATTTGTAGGATAAAGAGAATGGAAAGGATTAGAAATATCAGGATATGTGCCACTATAGGAGAGATATCTGGCTTAAAGGGCAAATCTAAGGGTACTAAGATGTCATGGGCATGCACTTACAATGAATGATAAGAGAATAGATGAGAAGGTTTTATGCATGAAATGATAAGATGTAGGAAAGGGGGAAAACGTAAAAGAAGGGGGTATGGCGGAGTAAAGGACCTATTTATTAAAAGCAACGGGTATTAAAATTAGTGAAGGTAAAATAGATTGATGCAGGATAAGATAACTTCGGAAGGAGTTGTACATGGGACTTTTCTTACTTAATATTTGCAAATAGTTGAACAACCTGGAAAAATGCAATAACTTGAAGGGCCCGAATGACAATTACTTAAGAATTCAGAATTTTCAACTGACACTACCCGAATTTATTTGAGAGACGGTAAAGATCGAAATATATATATATATATATAATAATATATATAATCATATATAATATTATATATATATAATAATATGTATGGCTTGAAGACTTCACTGGACCAGCATGTGGAATCTTAACGCCTAGAAGCACATCTTCTGGAGAGCTTGGGAGAACGAGTTTCGATGCAATGAAAGATGCTAGTCCACTGAAAGGGTTGAAAAACCTTACCTGAGTGATATAACTCAAGGACTGACAATCAAAACCATTGCGCAAAGAATTTTTTCTAGATGCCTCTAGAAAAAGTGTTTCGGGGCCAGAAGAAGAAAATTGCTGCGTCCAACAGAAGTCCGAAAGCCATACATTGAGATTGGTAAATAATATATATATAATATATATATATATTATATATAATATATATATATATATATATATATATAATAATTTATATTATAATTAATATATATATATTAATATAGATATATATATAAAATATTATATATAATATATATATAGTATAATATATATTCTTTGTTCGACGTTAGAATGGAAGCATCTTCATCTCCGATGCGAAAGACTCAAAACATCCAGAATCAAGCGATATGGAGAAAATTATTTCATCGCGCTCGCTGATATCTAAGAATATTTGACATCCGACAATTTATAGATATATATATATATATATATATATATAATTCCTTTTATGCAAACTTTTAATGAGGCAAATATATATAATATATTATATATATATATTATAACCGTTTTCAAATGATCGGCTACGTGCAGTAAATTTTCAATTGTTTGCAACTCAAAATGGAGGAGGAGAAATAAACACGTGATTTTCTGCTATATAATGAATACACACACAATATATCCCCGCCTAATTTAACACATTATACCCTTAATTATTAGTAAGTTTTATATTTACACCTACAGTTTCAGCGGCATAATTGGACAGGAACACTTGTTAATTTCCACCTTCACAGGATTCTAAGATAATTTACACCTTCACAGGATTCTGCAGGACACTCATCTTCTTTTGGTGCAGGAGGATTCATCGTCAGACGTGCTAACATCAAAGGCTTACGAAGGAAAAAAAATACACAATTTATATACATCAACAAAGTTCAATCTCCTAGGTTGAAGCCGTAGAACGATTATTTAAAAGTTACTTAAAAAAGGATTGGCTTTTGCAACCTCTTTTCCAAAAACACAGTTAGTCAGATTATGAAATCAATCACCTTAGTTATATTTTCCGGCAATCACGGACAATGTTTATAAAACAAAAGACATTGAAAATTTTACCTTAGTTAATTTTAAGAAAAGGCACTTTCACGAAAATCTTTATATTAAAATCCTCAACTAATATTTTTAAATCAAAATTAATGTTTAAGCTTGAGGAGTTAAAAAGTTTACTAATTTAAGATATTCTATCACTTTTAGCATGAGTCGAGAACTTCAATAAAATAGCTTTAAAATCATTTACGAGAAAATCCGAATTTAATCAACGCGATTCAGCCAAACGAGACAGCTTCCTTATCTTCCGCTTAAAATACTTTCAGTGACAATCCAGCATGTTACAGTAAACCAGTACACAAATCTCATTTAATAACAGTTCCGTAATTTCCAGCTATCAAACTCCCCGGATCCTTTTGCTAGAAAATATGCATATTATTAAAAAAGAAAATTCTCTTTTCTTTCTTTAACAACAAAAATCTTAAACTAAAATCAAACTTTATCTTACCATTTCAATGGGAACCATTTCTTACATTTCTCCATCCTTTAACAAAAATTCTTTAACGCCTTTTCCTTTTCTTCTTTACCATCTTCATTCCTTGACCTGTTCCTTGAAGGCGCGAGAATAATCGGGCTTAAATCTATCCACTCCCCACTCACCTGGTCTTCGTTTTAATTATAATTTCGTTTGTTATTACAGTATTAATATATGCCCATTAACATACCTTCCCCTCTAAGTTCGAAGAATCCGAACTTAAAAAGAAAAAAAACAAAAAAAAAAACACATTTATCAAATATATACATATATATAATATATATATATATTATATATATATATATATAGTATATTCGTATTTATACCCTTGTGGCAATATAAAACTATTTTATTCACAATTACATATATATTAAAAGTTTTTAATACCTTCAGTCCTCATTTTTAGTTTTCGCTCCTTACATTAAGAGAGCTTCCTCAGGAATAAGAGAAAAGGATACATCTAAACATATTGTAAGATGATGAACAATACAACTATCTCCGTACTGACTTCGCAAGTCATTCTTCAGAAAGTTCAGAAGAATAGTATGAAAAGCTTCTAGATATTTAAGAGCTTAGTCGAAAGCGTCGACTGGTTCAAAAAAAGGTCAAGGTCCTTCCTAATCCTTGTACACATTATTCCATAACTTTAAATTAAATTTCTTTGCTGAACTGAAAGAAGTTGAAAAATTTATGTAACTTCGAAGAAATATCATGTACATGTACAAGGAAGATGAAGTTGCTGTTACTCTCTACCTCCAACACGCAAGTTAGCGTGGAACTGCATTTTTCGCTCTTCGCATTATAAGAATCAGACAAAAGGAAAAATAAAGGAGAACCTGGCAGATGCTTTTCTATTTTTAAGAACTAATCATTCAATTAGTAGATGATATTAGATGTTAACGTTTCATGTACTAAGTAATGTATATTATTATATTATATAATATATATATTATATTATATATAATATATATATAAATATATATATATATATATATATATATATTTATATATATTGTTAACGGACCAACCGGTCTCCGTAAGTACTTTTTAAAAAAAAAAACACTTTCAACCCTTTTATTTTCAAGACTTGCAAATAAGGCAGGAGAGGAAGGACAAACAAAGTATTAAGATTATATTTAAACATAGTTACAAAAAATAAGCCAAACTTATTTTTTCAACCTAACAAAACTTTTCAAATGCAAATAATTTCATATTTACATACGTTAAGAGCATCAAATATCTAAGTCTAAGAGCCGGCAATGTAATTGGCGGCGGCGATTACAGCAAAGACAGAATTATACCTGATATTGTGGAAGGTTTGCAAAACGATCGAGATCTGAATAACAATTGTCAGTTTTCATCAGGCAAATTTCTCATCGGAACAATTAGATTCAAGAAAAAAATAAGTAATTATTAACAATTATGTGACCAAATACAGATTTACTATCTTAGCCGTTCACAAGGTAACTTAGTATGCTGGCTGTCAATTACAACTGGATAACTTTTTTAAATGCAGCCGTCTTGCCAAACCACTATTAAGGATCCAATGCACAATTAATAAATAGGTAAGGTCAACTTTTCAATAATAAATTACACTTGCTTTAAAGTAGTTTAACCTATCTTCCTTTTAATGTCTGAAGACAAACAATGTTCAAAAACCAAGTAGTAATGTAAGTGTTTAATTAAATAAAGTTTATCACTTTAAACGAACAATGAGTTCAAAGAATAGTAAAACAATGGCTTACAAATTAATACACAATCTGTTGTCATGTTAAATACTCACAGTCATTTGGAAGGCAATCGATCCTACTTAACAAAATTCGGAGAGTTATTTTCTTCAGTATAAGCAGGATCCTTATTCGTTCAAATTTAGGAAGTAACCTATTACTTCGTAGCAATTAACGATCATCAATGAATCATGATCCCCACATCAGGCTCCAAGTTCAATCGGGCTCCACGTCCAGTCTAACTCCAATTTAGCCGAGTCTGAAGCTCCCAATTGTCCAGCTTCTCTCAACGGGAGTATTTCTCCTCTTTCCTTGTATGTGGCGATTTCCCTTTTTCACAATCCTTAATCTCCCTTGCTCCTTCTCCTTATTCCTTTCTACATCCTTCTCCGTGAGATCGTATGGGCAATCTGATATTCTTGATAAATTTTCACTCTACCTATAATTATTTTCTTGTTGGTTGTTTAAATCCCGCCAATATATCTCCCATTCCAAGTTTGGAATACCAAACTTACAAAGAACGCAAATCCACCCCTCAAAAAAATAAAAAACTTACCATAACCTTACCCATTCCGTGACTCATACTTACTACTCCCATTCTTCCTCATTATGTTGTTCCTCCATCTCCCACATTTCTTACCCACAAACCTTTTAATGGGCAATATGCTCCAAAATGTGTTATATATCGACAAATTACACATCTCTTTGAAAACCCCCATCTGTTTAAGGGATTCACCCTTTTCCCCTTTCCATATTGCAAGTCCTTCTAAAAAACAATTAAAGCAAAGGGCTCGAACCCAAATCCACTAACGTAGCCACTCACTGTTAACGGACCAACCCTGTCTCCGTTAAGTTACTTTTCAAAAAAAAACACTTTCAACCCTTTTATTTTCAAGACTTGCAAATAAGGCAGGAGAGGAAGGACAAACAAAGTATTTTCTAAATATATTAAACATAGTTACAAAAAAAAATAAGCAATCTTTATTTTTAACCTAACAAAACTTTTAAATGCTAATAATTTCAATATTTACATACGTAAGGACATTAAATAACTAAGCAAACCAGTATACGAAAAGCGAGGTCCAGTACAGCGAGAATTCATCTATTTCGTCGGAGGCACATCATCGAGACTGAAGATACAATGTCAGTTTTCATCAGGGCAATTTCTCATTCGGAAAAATTAGACTCAAGAAAATAAGTAATTATTAACAATTATGTTTACCAAATAGAGTTATATCTTAGGGTTCACAAGTAATTTTATGTTTTGCTGTCAATTACACTGATAACTTTTTAAATGCAGGCCGCTGCCAAACACTATTAAGGAATCAATACACAATTAATAAAATAGCTAAGGTCACTTTTCAATAATAAATTTACACTTGCTAAATAGTTTAACCTATCTTGCTTTTAATGTCTGAAGACAAACAATGTTCAAAAACCAAGTAGTAATGCAAGTGTTTAATTAAATAAAGTTTATCACTTTAAACGAACAATGAGTTCAAAGAATAGTAAAACAATGGCTTACAAATTAATACACAATCTGTTGTCATGTTAAATACTCACAGTCATTTGGAAGGCAATCGATCCTACTTAACAAATTCGGAGTTATTTTCCTCTGTTTAAGCAGGATCCTTATTCGTTCAAATTTACGATCATCAGTGAATCATGATCCATCCTCATATCAGTCTCCAAGTTCAATCGGGCTCCACGTCCAGTCTAACTCCAATTTAGCCGAGTCCGGCTCCCAATTAGTCCCGTTCATCAACGGGAGTATTTCTTCCTCTTCCTTGTATGTGACTATTTCCCTGTTTTCACAACCTTAATCTCCCTGCTCCTTCTCCTTATTCCTTTCTACATCCTTCTCCGTGAGATCGTATGGGCAATCTGATCTTTTTGATAAATTTTCACTCTACCTATAATTCTATTTTCTTGTTGGTTGTTTAAATCCCGCCAATATATATAACCGTGACCTTTTCATTATAAATGTTCCTTTCTGTATAACCGTGCCTTTCTCTCTCTTCATTCATTATTGATTCAAACTATCCATAATCGCTTTAACCTGAATATTTATACTTTGTTGTTATCAATGGAGGAGGAATAACAAATAAAGATTTTGTACTATATAATTCTAACCCTTTTACCCTATCGTTACAAAATTTCTAAATACATTCGGGATCACAGACTAGTTGCCAAAACAATCTTACAATAAACAGGTTATCTGCACATTGAAAATAACACCACATAGCAAGTATAAATTTCATAAGTTTTACAATATACAAAATGGCTGCCAATTCCCTAAATTATTTAGTTATCAAAATTTTTTGATGGCTTAAATCTCTTAATTAATTATGTTATAATAATAAAATAATAGTTAATCAAAGCAAAATAAGAGTATATGTTTATTTAATAGAAATGAGGAAACATATTTGTAGTGGTGAAGATTTCTTAGTTGAAGTGGCTGTTGTTCCACTATATATACAAGATAATATAAAAACTATATATATATATAATATATATATATAAATATATATAAATTATATATATATATTTACAGTGGCGGCTCCAGGCCAGGCGACCTGGGCAATCGCCTGGGCCCGCGCCTTATAAGGGCCTCGCGCGCATGCAGAGGCTATCAGATTTTAACGCCCCATATCGCATGAGCTTCCGCTATATATATAATATATATTAATATATAGTTATATATATATATATTTATATATATATATATATATATATATAATATATATTATATATATATATATATATATATATATATATATATATTATATATATATATATAATATATAATATAATGTGCAGATTTATACCTTTATTACTTGTGTATGTCCAGGACCCCGCAAAGCCTAGGGCTGCAATTGCCGCCCAGGGCCCCGCAAAGTCTAGAGACGACACCTGATAATATATAATATATATATATATATATATATATATATATATATATATATATAAATATATATATAATATATATATATATATATATAGTAGTATATATATATTTCTTTCTTTCTTTCCTCTCCCAGAAAGGATTCTTCATCCGGTCAGCCGCGCAAGCATCTTTCACCAGACGTCCCTCTCCTCAGCTATTCGCTCTCTCATCAGATCTCATATTTGGTAGCTGACATCTCTCCAGAGAGTCCTCCACCGATTTCGCGCCCATCTCTTCTTCAGTCTTCCCCTTGGTCTTCTGCCCTCTTGTGTCATTCCCATCTTCTTTTCGGCAATCTCTCCTGCTCCATCCTCTCCAGATGTCCCCACCATCTCAATCGCCCCACATCCAATCTTCAAGTGTCATCTTCTTTCACAACCTATAATCTTCTCTAGATAACTTCATTCTTATGTTTCCTCTCTTACTCTTTCCAATTCTCATAGTCTTAATGATTCCTCATTCTTTCCCGCTTGTATTCTACGTCTCCTCTCTTTTCTTGTTGTCCATGTTTTCCGGCTCCGTAAAGCAGTTGGGATCAGTATGCCTGGTTAAAAATCACTTTTTTAACCTCTATTCCGATGTTTCTATCCTTCATCATGGGGTATACCGCTTTCATAACTAATCATACTTTTCCATTCTTCGCGTAATCTCTTCTCCACTTCCTCCCATTCTGTTAAAACACCCTCCGAGATAATTGCAGGTATTACCGCCTTCACCTCCTCCTCTTACTATAATTTTCATTCCCTTTTCATTTCCTCCGGCTACTGTTAATATCTCTGTCTTCTGTATGTCCATCTTCATCCCTGCTTCCTCCAACTTCCTCCGCAAAACAACTCCACCACCTCTCGGATTCCCCTCCTCTCTCTCGCTCCAACCTGCCAGATCGTCCGCATATGCCATTTTGTCCCTTGAAATTCTCCCAGTCATAGGAACCATGATACAAGTCTATAAAATATTTACCACGGACAGTTTTTTCTAGGGGACACAATAAGAAATGTAGGAAGACGTGTAACCTGATTCATCTGTAATAGTGTTTAAAAATTTTTTGATGGTTCTCCCGCATGAGGTTTTGTAGAGTGTGACTCACTGCACATTAAAGGGAAAGGATTGCGTAATAGGTATATGGATTGTTTGTGCATCATATAGTATATCCTGACGTGCCAAGTGGTGGGTTTTAGTTAGTTATTAAAGTAAACTGCATGTTGTAGGTACCGGGTATCACAATAAACTATTTAAAGCTTGTTTGTGGTTAGCATGAATCTTAGCTAAAGATTTTACTTTGGTAGTTAGTTGCGTATATATTATATTGACCTTTGTTTAGGAATTGACAGGCCTTAGGGTGTGGTGTATGTGTTTGTCGCATGGGCGTGTATTTGATAAATATTTAGTTGACTGGGGACAAGTCTCGAGAGGTCCACGTTGCCTCTAACTGGTTCTTTGTTTCCTTATCTCCATCTGAGTATACTACGAACTTTGATATAAATATAACTTTCTGATTGGACAACGATTTTATTGGTGTAAAAGCAATGAAGAAATTGTTTTAGAGGTGTTGAAGCTTCGAAAATATCCAGCGACGTTAGATGTTCATCACTGTTCACACATATGAAATACAACTCCTGTAAAAACTTATGGCACAGTCGGATGGCAACTATATTGCTGTTTAGATTGCCAAAGGCGACTACATTTAAAAGAAAAAAAAAGAAAAATTTTCCCAGACACAAAATGGACAAGGCTCTCACGAATGGGTCTGACACAAGCGTAGGTGAAAATTTCGATGGATTGTTTCGCTAATGAAATTTTTTAAAGCATTGTTGAAGCTTAATAGGAGCTTCAATGGATCAAGGAATTAACTTTACCTTTATAAAAAAACTTAGATCTTTTCAAGTCTTTAGGCAAAAGCAATTTGCTATCAGTTTATTTATTTATGTCTTTAACTTATTCTCAAACCATTCTTTCATTATGTATTACATTGCAGTTCTCCAATAATAGTGACAGCAACTGCTCCTTTTAATCATATTGAAATGTGATGTTTTGTTTAGAAGGGTTTTCAAGCCAAACATCAACGAAACATTTTTCAAACATTTGGAGTTGCAACAGAACTTCTGCTTCTGATAATGAAGAAATTTATAATGGCTCTTGTGAGAATCAATTTAAAATGAAAAAGATATAGGGCAAATTACAATTTATATTCTTGATGATTTTTTGCCAAACCAGTTAGAGGAGCAATTCGCGAATCAAAATCCGATACTTACTAATCTTTATAAAGTAACTTATTCCATCGACATCCCATCCAAAATTTTGCCTAATTTTGGAAATGAAATTTGATATGTGCAGTCAAATTTAGATTGTTAAGGATTTTAGCATTACCTCACTTCAAAAATGTGAAATCCAAAAACAATATTTCACTACTTTGAAAAGGCTCAAAGCAAAACTTTTTTCAATTCTACATGAGAAGAAAAATCTAACAGAACTGGCTTTAATGGTATTCATCATAGCTTCACAATATAAACGAAGAAAGTTATCAATCTTTTGCTGTTAAGAGATCAAAATTAAGAATTTTTTAAATGAATAAAATTATCTTTTTTTTATTTTCAAATTATTATTAATGTTCCATTATTTTATTCCCTTTTATTGAAGTAATATATATATACTAATATATTATATATAATAATATATAATAATAATATATAAATATAATAATATATATCCTATGCTATATATAACCTTGTTATATTTATGTACATATGTATATATATATATATATATATATATAATATATATATATATATATATATATTATTATATATAGTTCTAACCTAAAACAGCCCGAATTTTTGTTTTGTACTTGCCATATATATATAGTACTATATATATATATATTATAATATATATATATATATATATATTATTTTTTTATAAAATAAAAATATATAAATATATATATTTCTATTTTTTTTCACTTTTATATAATAAATAACTATACAGAGTATATATATATATAAAAATGATTCATCATCATCATCATCATCATTCACCCACCTTCTCTCCCCAAGATGGGGGTAAGGGTGGGAAGCATGCACTAGAAACAGAAAAGAAGTAGAAGGATATGACGAAAGTCGAAAAGAGTGCCCCAGCTTACCCCCCCTTTTAACCTTTTAGTGAGAACTCGTCGCATCAGAAAAAACCACCTTAAGAGCTTCACGGGACAGCGACGGACCCCCACTATGGCATCTCATCAATATGAAATAATCCCTTGGCCCACCTTGGCCACAACAATATCCCATCATCAAACCTCGCCATTCACCACTATTATGCACCTTTTCTTTGCTCGCTCTCTGCCAAACTTCACATTTTCTTCTCCTCCAGGCATTTCTTTACTGACGCAATCCACTTTTCCTCAGGTCTCCAGTCGTCGTTCCCACAACACTCACCACTAATTTTACATCTGGCTTAGGCCAACAGAACTATCTTATCATCCATTCTTTCGCCGATGATAAACCCTGCTCAATGTACTTTCATTTATTCTCTAATTACCCCACACCAACTAATTAGTTCATTTCTCATTTTATCAATTCTTCTCACACCTAACACGCCCTCTTAGTGTGTGTCGCATCTGACTCATTTTACTTTAATCACACCTCTTATTTCAAACCATAGTCTCAACTACTATACATTAACACAGTAACAACTACTCTCATATATGATATATATATATTAATATATTATAATATATATATATATATATATTTAATATATATAGTATTAACTCATATAGTATTATATATAATATATATATAATATAATATATATATAATATATATATACATATAATATATATATATATAATATATATAATATATATAGATAATGTTTTCACTATAGAAAATTTTCTAGAGGTGGAGTCGCTGAGATCGGAGTCCGGTTTAAAATTTTTTTTTTCAAAGGTGGAGTCGAGTCGGAGTCGGAGTCGCGAGTCGGAGTCGGAGCGGAGTCGGAGTCGGGAGTCGAGAGTCGGAGTCGGTAATATTCAAGAGGTCATCGGAGTCGGAGTCGGGAGTCGGAGTCGGGAATTTATCAAAAGGGTGAGTCGGAGTCGTAGGTCGGAAAATTTTTTCAAACCGACTCCCCAACCCTGATGGCAGGTCACCCCATCTTTGTGGAAAAGGCATAACGCTTTTCGTTTGGAGTTAACTGTGGAGAGAAATCACTATAGACCTGTAGTAAACATTGGTATTCACAGTTTCATTGAAGAATATTGGACAGATTATTTCTGTTACCAGAGAGAGCACACTGATCACCAAATTTTTTTAAATCGTTAATTATCTTTGCAGGGACTCGTGCTGGGGTTCCTGTTTAGTCAGGTCGACAGTTTTGGCAATTAACGTAACCGGACAGATGAAACCAAGCTTCATCCGTTGAAAGGAAGAGAAACGGATCAACATTTCCCCCAGCAACATTTTCTAGCAACCAATTACAGTAAGTTTTGACATAATCATTTTTCGTAGATGGGGCCGGCTTTATGTGTGTGCCACTCTGTAATATATATATATATATAATATATATTATATATAATATATATATATAATATATATATATATATATAATTATATATATAATATATTATATATATATTTAATATATAATATATATATATATATAATAGTTTTTGATAACTTTTATGGGATTATAGGGGTGTTTTTAATCGCTGATTCCAAAACTGTTTTCATTTTCCATATCCGTACACTTTTTTTCTGATAACAATCAAACTTTTAACATCAACATGCTAAAAGTAATGCAAAGGTTTGAATAACATAACCGATGAAGACGAAGTGACGAGCATCGGTGATGACTAGTATGTGGAATTTCAAGCGCAAAAAATCCTCAAGGATTAGTATCTATGTTGTGTGCCAAAAATATTATATCTTTTTCCCATTTTTGACGTTTATTGTTCTTTTCAATAATGGCTTCGCGATCATGTTAAAGTAATGCTGAATATATTTTGTTAAATTTGCAGCGATCGTGTGTAAATTATGCTGATATATTTGGCTACATTTGCGAAAATTATATTTTGTTAAGTGTGCATACCTTTCTTATTTCGGTGTAAAATTAGGTGATCAAGATAAAGCATGGGTACCACATAATGTATGCCGAACGTGTGTTGAAATTTTACGACTATATTGAGTACCTGTAAAAATCATCCTTGCTTTTTAGTTCCAATGGTTTGAAAAGAACCCACAAATCATTATAATGACTGTTATTTCTACCTGACATTTGTTCGTGGTTATAATATAGTATTATATATCCCAACCTACCCTCTGTAGTAAGACCTGTACCCTATAATGAACAGCTACCTGTTTCACTACCACTCACATTAATAGAGATAAATCATGACCCAGAAAATGAACCAATTGTAGATGAAAGTAGTGATGACAATGATGTTTATATTCCCGAGGTAAGTGATGGCATCCCTGAATTACTAAACCAGGGAGAACTGAATGATTTATTGAGTATTTATATTTGACAAAAGACAAAGCTGAACTTCTTGGCTCGGGATTGAAAAGCGAATATTTATTTTCTCCAGGAACCACATTTTCACGGCACAGATATCGTGAAAGGAAATTACCTCAATATTTTCATGAAAAGATGAACCTTGTGTACTGAATAATGTATAGGAACTAATGCCATATTTTGGAATAACGTATCAACCCTCAGATTAGAGATTATTTATAGATTCTTCTAAGAGAAGCTTAAATGGAGTTTAGCTTCATATTAGAAATGTACATCCATCAATCCCTGTAGCACACTCTGTTCATTTAACAGAAACGTACGAGAATATTGAATTGTTGCTAAAAAAAAGTGAAATATGATGAGTAAGGATGGCTTCTTTGTGGATATTTAAAAATTATTGGTATGGCACTTTGATACAATTAGAATACACCAAATATCCATGTTTTATGTGTGAATGGGACTGTCGTGATTTCAAAAGTTACTGGAAATGGAAAGAGTGGCCTTCCAGGAATTGTTTTTCACCTAGTACCAAAAATGTTCTACATCAACCAACCGATTGTCAATCTCGAAAATGGTCAACTTCCTCCACTTCATATTAAATTAGCATTATCAAGTAACTTGTAAAAGTCCTAGACAAAGAAAGTACCCTTTTAAGGTATATGTTCAACAAAATTTCTTCTATTAATGCCAAACTTAAAGAAAGAATATTTGTTGGACCTCAAATAAAAAGTTGATGTGTGATCCTAATTTTGAAGCTACAATGACAACATGAGCATTAGAGGCATAGAACTCCATGGAAACTGTAAGTGAGGGATTACTCGATAATAGGAAAGACCCAAATTACAAAACATTAGTAAACAATATGGCTGTAAACTTTAAAGATCTTGGTTGCAACTTGAGTGTTAAATTACATTTTTTTGAACTCACATTTACAGTACCTTCCTGAAAATCTTGGAGCAGCATCCGAGGAGCTAGGCAAAAGGTTTCATCAAGATATAAAAGCTATGGAACAAAGGTACAAGGAAGATGAAGCATCCGCAAACAGGAAGGCCGATTTCTGCTGGATGCTAAAAAGAGAGACAAAATCTGGAGACGGTACTAGTAAACGCAAAACCACAAATAGAAAATTTCAGTCACAATAGGTTAGAATATTAATATTTCTACCAAAAACTAATGTAAGTACATTCGATATATCTATATTTGCTATAATTTTCACATGCTGTTGGTATGGTAACTAATGTGGTGTATTATGCGGCAATATATGTTTCATTTCCATTACATAATATTTTTATCGCTGTGGGTAAATCTATATAACGTCTGAAAATGTTCTTACAATTTGTACAAAATCCTGACGTGATACAAACTGTTGAGTATTATTTTTGAAATCAGCAGAAAATTACCTATAGGAACACCAACTATTTCAATCTTAAGTTTTAACCAAAATATATATATATATATATATATATATATATATATTATATATATACTATTTATATATATATATATATATATATTATATATATATATATTAATATAATATATATATATATATATATACTATATATATATATATATATACGTATATATATATATATAAACACATATATTTATATATATAATATATATATATATATATATATATATATATATATATATATATATATATATATATATATATATATATATATATATATATATATATATATATATATATATATATATATATATATGCTATAATATAATCTTCATGGGAGGCGAATAAAAAAATTTCCATTTCATATTACTATCGCTTATGAAATAAATCTATTTGGAAACAGCTTTTGAATAACAAGATATAAAAGCAAAATGTGTTCAGTCAATTAGAATGTGAAGGCAACATTTGTTGTTCTTTCATGTATATTTCTAAGTGCGAAGTTTTTATGTGTGCTAACATACTTCATACTCATTAAACATTATTAGGATGTTTGGAGGAAACATGTGACAAAAATATTGGCAATAAACGCAACACTTAACTTTTCCTAAATTATAATATACGAGATATAATTGTTTGGTAGTTATTGAATGAGTTATTTATTAAAAATATAAATACAAATTTTAGAATAATTATTCATGGAACAAACCATTTGGCTGATATTAATAGCAAAGTCGCCTTTTATATTATTTTTGTGTTTTATTTGTTTGTCTTAAGGGAATGTTCAACTAATTTTTGTCTAAGCTTCTTAGTATTCATTGTAGTCAATAAAAATTACATTTACTATTAATACAGGTCACTAGTATCCATTGATTCCGTTTAATACATTTATCCCTGATATTTTAATAAAGATTTAGTAATAAATATCTTTTTAGTTCCATACATTTCATCAAAAGCTAATTTCTTTAACCTTTTGAAGAATAATTGTCATTATCATTTCTGAAATATTTTATTTTTGAACCTGGAGAAAATATTTGATATTTAACGGAATACCCTTCAAAACTCTCCCCTAATATATATATATATATATATATATATATATATATATATATATATGATATATATATATATATTGATATATATATAATATATATATATATATATATATATATATATAAATATATATTTTTTAAAAATAATAATTTTTATTAAAAAATAAAATTAAAAATATTATAAAAATATATACAAACTATATAAATATATATATATATATATATATATATATATATATATATATATATATATATATATATATATATATATATATAATATATATATATATATATATATATATATATAAGAAATATAAATATATAATCCAGCAATATATATATATAATTAATTATATATACTAATATATATATATATATATATATATATATATATATATATATATATAGTATATATTATATATATATATATATATAATATACTATATTAATATATATATATATAGTATATAATATTATATATAATAATAATAATAATAATAATAATAATAATAATAAGGGGGTTTACACATCGTAACAATAATATATGACGTCACTAAGCCTCTCCCCTTTTTGAAATATACTGTATACTTATCAATGTACCTAGCTATTAATCGATGTATTTGGCTACTTATCATTGTATTTAGCTGTGTTTATTTTGATGCACTTAGTTACTTATTGGAGTTACTTATTTACTCTAAGATGGTGGACATGTACGGTACGGTACCGCACAAGTGCACTTAATTACATATATTGATGTAAGTTTGTTTGTTGTTTATTTATGTTTGGTTGGTTTTGCTGTTTCGCTGCTGCTGCTGCGTTCGCGTGCTGATGAAGAACACATACAAACAAAGAGCAAGGAATGGCAGTCATGTATGTTGTTATTTGAAAAAGGAGTAGTATAATATATATACTATATATTATATATATATTATTATATATATATATATATATATATTATATATATATATATATATTATATAATATATATATCGTAACATAAGCTATATGTTTCTATATATATATATATATATATATAGGCCAGCGTTTCCATTATCCGTCCATATGTATCTTAAAAACTGTTAATGCTACAGTAAAACGGAATACATGTGTGGGGAATGCTGATCCAATTTTAGTGCGGAAAATGTAAAAAAAAAAAAAAAAATAAAAAAAAAAAATTATACTATATATATCTCAAAAATGACAATATGTCTGACAGCGCAAGGGAATACATTGGTGGGAATTCCTGTAAAATTTTCAATTAAGAAAATGCTAAAAAAACATAATAATAATAAAAAATATTGTTAATAAGTATAGTTATTTATATTTAGAAGCCTATTTAGAGACTTTATATTGGTTGTCTCGGTTTTTAAAAAAAAATAAATAGTACATTAAATTTTGCTTTTTACGGCACACTAGGGGGCTCGAGCCGACGGGGAACAAGGGCGGGGACTTTTCCATTACCCCGATAGGGGAGGGCGGATGGACACCTCCGCGACACCCCAAATACCAAAGAGCGGGGGTTCCGAGAAGACCCTTCCCGGGGGGGAATACAGTCACCCGTAGTTTCCCCGGCAAGGCCGAGAGACCCCGACCTCTGCCATCGGTGCGTATACCCTTGGGGTATTCTTAGAGTTAAACAAAAAAAAAGCAAAATTTAATGGAAAGTCTATTTTATTTTTAACGAAGAAAACCAATAAAGGTCTTCTAAATAGCCTTAATCATATTACTATTAAATTATTAACAATAATTTTTTTATTTTTTTATTTTTTTTTAATTTTCCTATGTAAAATTTTACCAGGTTCCAAAAATGATATCCCTTTCGCTGTAGCTATTGTAGTTTTTGAGATATTTTTTTATTTTTTTATTATTTTTTTTTTTTTACATCTTTCCGCACTAAAATTGGACCAGCATTTCACCAATGTATTCCGTTTTACTGTAGCATTAATAGTTTTTTAAGATACATATGACGGATATACTAAACGTTACGATACTATATATATATATATATATATATATATATAATATATATATATATATATTACTATATATATATATTATATATATATTATATATTATAACAAATATACTTATATATACTATAATATATATATATATATATATATATATATACTACTATATATATAATATATTTATATTATATTATATTAATAAATATATATATATATATAAATAGATATATATATTATATCTATAATATATATATATTATATTATATATAATATATATATAATAGACCGTACCGAGATACGAACTCCATCCTATGGAAAATGCCAGCTACTATATCTACTAGACAACTGATCACCTTACCCTTACTTTACTCGCCACTGAAAGGAGAGAGAGGGGAAGAGAGAGAGATGAAGAAGAGAGAGAGAGAGAGGAGAGAGAGAGAGAGAGGAGAGCAGAGAGAAGAAGAGAGAGAGAGAGAGAGAGAGAGAGAGAGAGAGGAGAAGAGAGAGAGAGAGACTCACACAGAACACGCAAATACTTTAACTGATTACTATTTCTGCGATTTTAACCATTTTGGATTTTTCGTCTAAAGAAACATACATTCTCTTTTGAGTCTTTTCATCCCTTATATATATATATATATATATATATATATATATATGATATATTATATAATATATATATATATATATATATATAATTAAATATATATATATATATATATATATATATATATATATATATTATAATATAATATATATCATATATTATATATATTATATAATATATACTATGATATATATATATTTATATATATATATATTATATATATTATACATATATATTGAATATATATATATATATATATATATATAATATATATATATATATCAGAGATGGGCACCCGCAACTTTTGTTAGTCCGCAATTTGCAATTCAGCAACTTCTTTCTGATTCGCAGACCGCTATCCGAATTTGCAAGCTTCCTCTGCTCCGCCATCCGCTATCGAAATTCAGCAACTTTTCTTACTTCGCCAGTCCGCTTTCCGCAAATCGGCTAATCTATCCATATAATTTTTTTCCATTATTGAAGTTTGCAACGTCACGTTTAAACCCTTTATGTTGCTGAAACATAATTCCACTAAAATTACCTTACAATTTATATATTTATTTAATTTTCGTATTTTAATGTTATTTTTATAAATATATTAAACGATTTAAACAAGTTCTAACAACAATGCGATATATATATATATATAATATATATATATATATATAATTATAATATTATATATATATAGATATATATATATATATATATATATTATATATATATATTATATAATATAATATATAATATAACGTATAAGCCCCCTGAAACGGGGGGCTTATAACGTAAAAAAAACTGAATAACAGGGATTACGACAGGGTGTAGTAGCTTCTACTGTCCAGTGCATGCTACACACCTTGGACCCCAAAATCGGGCACAGAGTGCTGCACTAAGCATGCGCACTAAAGTAGAAAAGTAGTTTAGAAAAGAAATGACGCAAGGCGAAAAAGAAAACCACCCCCTATATACCTTATTGTTGAGAACTTCAAGCAATTCAGAAAATCACCACTCCTAGAGCTTCACTGGCACACGACGGACCCTCACTAATGGCATCCTCTCAACTGAGAGGTATCATCCTTGGTCCACGGTAAGCCTAATAACCATAAACCTAACTTATGCGTTAAAACCCGCCCATTCCCTTACTATTATGCACCTCTACTTCTCGCCTCTCTTCTGCAAACTCACATTCTCTCCATACCAGGCGATTCCTTTAACTGACTCAATCCAACATTTTCTTCGGTCTCCCAGTCGGTCCAATCCCAGCAATCCTCACCACTATACACATCCCCTAACCAACCAAACATTATCAATCCATCACTCTCCACGGATACGCAATTCGACCTTCCTCTAGCATTACAATCTTCATATTACTATTTTCATTTACCCTTTCTTCACCCAACACAGCCTCTCAATAATACGTACTCATTACTCATTTTATAATCTTCTCCACACCTAACATGCCTTGAGAATGGTCCATCTTGCAATCACGATTGATATAATAATAAATATATATAATAATCCTCTTTATTCCAGACCTATAGTGTGATGTCTCCAAAAAGATGGGAGTCACCGAGGTACGCGGTTACACCGTTAACGAGGGGCTCACGCTAAAAAAAGTGATACTTGGGCACCTGTGTTACGCCAGAGAAAGATAAATAGTAAATATAACCTAGATACAAAATTAAAATAAATAAATTAGGCAACAATTCCAATGACTATCTCTACACAAACACATACACAACACACACACACACACACCACACACACACATATCCGATCTCTAATAGTAATAGAGTGTCCGTATATATATATACATATATTATATAATAAATATGTAACTATTAGTTTCTCTTTCTTTCTAATATATATCTATTATCAACTATCTCATATTTTAAAAATCTATATAATTGACTATAATGTACTTAATTTTAAGCTCCTTATATATACTATATACACTATATTATATTATAATATATAATAATATATATATATATATATAACTATAAATAAATATTATATATATGTTAATATATATTATAGTTATATATAATATTATATATTCTACTCGTCAAAATTAACGCACCCCAAGGGATTACGTGGCGAAGGAAGGGTAGAAAAGGCTGAAGAACTCGAAACTTTATTGGACAAAGACAATAACATGGTGGATTCCTCCCAGAACCGTAGGTTGATAGAGTGTGAGGCCAAGGAGCAGCCATAGGGTCTCGCAGTAGGGTTCGGAGGTTCGGCGCCGCAAACACACAATGTTGGTACGCCATGCGATTGGCCACGGGGTGTCTTGGGTCTGCTCCCAATACCGTGTAATGAACTCCCACCCTCTGGCCAACGGCTAACTGCCGTGACACCGTCCTGGCACATGCTCTACATATGAGAGTGGGCGAATGTCCTGAACATGAATGATTTAATCCTCAATTACGTTACGTGCAGAACGTGATGCCGTCACTGCTAGGTCCGGAGATGAGGTGCTCGTCTGGAGGAGGTTTGCACGCTCCAGATCCGACCTTTCATGTGATCCCACAAAATGTTTGTCGAATTGGGGTTGAAGCCCCGGACTATATTCCGCTGGCCACGCTATCAACGCCGTAATTTTATTACTCGTGCGTAGTAGTCGTTCACACATTAGGCTTTGTGTCGAGTCTTGCATTTTGTCATGCCATTAATGATGAAAGAGTACCAATGTAAGGCTTGGCACATATGGGCACAAACAGTATAGTTTCAAGGATTGTCTGTGAATATACCTTACGGATGTAGGAGTTGCCTCCATCTGAAGATTGTGAACTCGTAGGGCCCCCGCCATTAAGAACGTGTTCCTCCCAGACCATAACCGACCCCTATCTGTCCAAATACTCGGCGGCACCTGCTACACCACACTCTGCAAATGCTCAAAGAGCTCGTGATGTCGTCGATATTACTCTAGCACCGCCTGTCCGAGAGGTAACAGAGACGACTCTCTCGACTCGTTCTAAAGAGCACCCTTGCCCAATCAGTCGACTCAGTCCTAGATGGATGTCGTTATCGGGCACTAATTTGCCGCAGTCTGCCGCACTCGACTAGGCCGTGGGTCAGGTAGACCTATGGCCATGGCCTCACCGTTGGCAAATTATGTCCACACGTCGTCTAACGCACAATGCTATGTCACTCAACTCCCTAGGTGCCGATGTACCTCCGCCAGCTGATCTATTTGTAGATGAGTGCCTCTTATGTGTGTCGCTCTCGTAATGCACGCCCACACTATAAATCGTGTGTGTCTCACACTCTCGTGACCATGGGGCCTACCTGATGTCCTCCACCTCATCATGTGTCGACAGGTTTTCTAAAGTATTTACCGTTGGATTAACCCGTGCATATCGTTAGTGTGAGTAACACGAAACCGATCGACCAAAGGCCCAAGGTACCCATTACCTTTGGCGGAAGTTTGTTGATATGATACTTGAATCCCGATTAATATTCAACGCATTATTCTTTCCACTGTATATGTCGCTTATATGGTACGTGAATGCCTTTACCTATGGCTCGATTCAACTTCCCACCTCTTTACACAAAGGTGTAGTATTTTTGTGGTTATAGGTTTTCCTAAATTTATCAGTGACCGTAGCCCAATTCCTCTCCGGCGGTTTGCAAACATAGTTACACTGTGTGTACGATCCCCCTGTGTTGTTGTGGCAGGTTTCATCGGTTAGGTGAATCTGCGACTATATGGTGCGTATACTTGACCCCGTGACAGATAGCATTATATATATATCTATAGTATATATAATATTATATATACTCTTTATATATTTATATATATAATTTATACTTACATATATATAAATTACTATAGTATATATATGGTATTTACTATATATTTATAATGATCATCTTTATAATAATATCGTCAACCTTGGTTCCTTCCAATATAATTACAGCCTAGTTTGTTATCGCTTTTTCATACAAATATTACCATACACTAATATATATATATATACGGTATCATTTACAGTACCTACTCACTAGTATATATCATCCAGTATCTCCGTGAATATATATATATATATATTATATATATATATATATATTACATATATTATCATATATATATATATTATATATTATATATATAGTATATATAATATATATTATATATATATATATAGATAATATATTTGTTATTATATCATAGGCCTGTATAGGGGGTACAGCTTATAATTATTTTCGTT
This sequence comes from Trachelipus rathkii, assembly GCA_015478945.1. Classification (NCBI taxonomy): domain Eukaryota; kingdom Metazoa; phylum Arthropoda; class Malacostraca; order Isopoda; family Trachelipodidae; genus Trachelipus; species Trachelipus rathkii. Next base: position 13,173 of record JABUQX010076600.1, on the reverse strand, counting down.
TTAGGTACGTTAACACAGGTAACAACATACTTCATGTAAGACGCTTGCCCACTAGTATATTATACACTTTATATATATTATCACCTACTGTTTAGACATACCTCATCTATCAATATAGTTGCTAGTGAGTAGTATATTATACTATAATATATATACATATATATATATATATATATATATAATTATATAATTATATATATATATATATATATATATTAATATATAATATACCTAGCTTAATCTGTAATTACTAATAATCATTGTTGTTGTCATTCTTCCTACTTCCTTTTGGCTCACACTTATATAGTGTGCGAATTGAAGACTTACATTGCGATATAATGACTCTCACGTCATTCCGCTAACTTGCAATTCCGCAACTTTAGTTCTCTAATAGGTATGCCCAATCCTCAATTCTTCCGCATCTTTTTTTTTTTTTTTTTTTTTTTGCTGGGGGTTGCCCGCACATTGTTCTGAACTTGCGGCACTTAAATTTACGGTAATGCCCACCTCTTGAGTATATAATATATATATATATTAATCATAATTATAATATACTATATATATTATTGATAATGATATAATATAAAATTCATAATACTATATATTTATTTTTATACTATATACTTATATATATACTTTATTATATTATATAAATAGCTCTATATATATATATATATATTATATATATATATATATATATATATATAATATATTATTATATATATATATATATTATATAGTATATATATATATATATAATATATATATATATATATATATTTTACCAGTTGTCACCAACTCACGCAGAGCCCTATTCAGGGAGGGGTGTTACACGCTAAAATTTCATCCACCAGCGTAAATTACGCAGATGAGCACAGACGCAGCTTTAAAGTGAGGAGATTTAATTCAGCAGCACTCCAAACAGATGTGGGCAGGAAGGAAGACAGCACCGCAAACGACTAGCCTGGAGCTAGCTACCCACGGTAATCAATCTAACAGAAAGTCACTGAGTTGCCTGTTTGAAACAGCACCCTCTGTTCTACGCGAGGGCGTCGTTAAAGTGGCTATACTAGCGATACTTAACTCTTCTCGTGAGTACGAGCTTCCCTCGCAACCTAGCCTTGCGGCGGCTGCGCCCGATACTCATCGTAAGAAACAGAGATATTATTTCTCCACTCACCTGACTCCCGCTCTCATATAAGGGTCTATCTGCGTGTGCTATCGATCAACAGACACCCAGATCTGCCTGTGTGCCTCATGACTCGACCCTGTCAAAAGCGGGTGAAAACCAGAGCCCCCCCAGTTATGAGATACAGTACTCCATCTACAAACGGGCAGTTCTCTTCAGTACATACATCATTCTCTATCCTGGATCTAGTATAGCTTGAGAAGCATAACTGCATAGCTGAAATACCATAAAAGTCTTTTGCTAAATCCATAGTATACATCCACGTTTCTTTGACTTCTACAACACTCACGTTGTATGCTTAGATAGGCTCTACGACACTCTCATTACAGCACCTGTAAGATTATGTACAACGGCAATATTATCTACTTAGACACACTCTTCCGTTAAAGCATTTCTGTAACATACTGTTATGATGATGATTCACTAATGCAACTTCCTGACTTAGTTTTTAAAGAATTGAATTTGACAACGTTGAGACGACCCCAATCGGAAATCTATCCGAATCAGCGCAGAATAGAATCGAAAGATTAGACGAAGAGCAATTCTAGAGTAGTTAAAAGAGGAGCAGAATTGAAATGAGTTGAAGAATTAGGTCGAGTCTCGGCATATGATGGATAGAGGTTAGATGTGCAGTGAGAGATCATTAATGAAAAGTAGGAATTAAGTAGGAGAAAACACCACATTATTACCAGAAAAAGAAGAAAGAAGTCGCTCCATCAAACACAGCGATCTTGAGCGACTTGAAAGAAAGCTAGGCATAAGTAAGCAAGAGAAAGAGAAAACCCAAAGAAGGGGAGCTTGAGAACAGTGACGCATTGCCCACACCCGTCAAATGCTTTGCAATATGTCACAGCGCCACCACGCAAGTCTCCCAGTAGTTCCTGAGGCGGAATAACCTAAATCGGTTAAATATGAAAGTATATCACCAGTAGACCTCGAACGCCGAAAACCGTACTGCGCGATCGAAAGAAGAGAATGAGATTCCAGGATGTCTAAGAAGTGAGAGTTAAGAAAGGTTTCAAAGATCTTAATAGAATACAAGTGAGAGCTATAGGGCATAGCTTAGAAGGATCAGAGCGCTTCCTTTTTTCGGAATAGGTTGACTGCTTGGTGCTTCCAAACCTGAGGAAAGTGTTAGTATTGAAGACATAGAGAATATAGTTGAACGAGGGAGGGGCCAGCTCGGAAGCACCACTCCTCAAAACTCGGGGAGGATGCCATCCGGGCCCCCGCCTTCCTAACGTTTCATAAAACTTTACAATTCCTTGCACCCTGGTTGTTGAGTAGTTGCAAAGCAGATGGGACCACCTGGGAGGGGAAGGTTGAGAGGAGGAGGAATGCCAGAATCGTCCAGCGTTGGAGTTAGAGGAAAATAGAAGGCGGAAGAGATTGGCTTTTCAGTTGGAGAGTTAGCAACAGGCCATCAGATCGAAGAAGAGGGAAAGGCAGATTTACAGAAGTTGTTAGAGATTGTTTTTGGCAAGAAGCCAGAAAAATTTGTCAGTAGGAAAAGAGGTTAGGCACTTTCGTTTGATGAAGCCCGCTTGCTCGTCGAGAGTATCCTGCACGATTTCTGCTGAATGGAAATTTAGGCAAGAGTCGATAGTGGAACGCGATTTCTCCATCCCGATACCTCTGTCTCTAGCCTGAATGGCCTGAGAAACAGCACAATCGAAATATGGATTATGAGGAGAGAAAATTTAGTCGAAGAAGAATGAACCTGCTTATCCCGTCAACGATTACAGCTCCCACCTTAATGGCAGAAACCGAAGCGTCATCAGAGTCAAGGCAGTCATTCCAATTATAGTTTGCGTAGAAGCGACGCAAGGCCCCCAATCACCCGATCAAAGTGCCAGAAAAAAACGCGCAGGGCAGGATGGAGCTGTGGAGAGAAAGTATTAAAATTTAAAGATATAAGGTTGTGGTCAGATATACCAATAGGAGCGCGAAGGTGGTGTATTATAGAGAGAAGGACTATGGTGAAACATAGTCAAGTGTGTTCAAGAATTGGTTGGACCGATCCGGAATGTGCTGTATGTCATTTGAATTAGTTGCTCCAGAGTCGTGAGAATGCTTGAATTGATTCGGCCTCCTCCCCCACCTAAATCAGTATAGAGATCCCAACCATTCAGTGTTGTGTACAATGAAATTCCCCTATAATAGAGGACCTCAGATTTGATTAGAGATATAACAGTCTCGAGATTTAGTAAGATATTCAAAGAAAGAGTGAAAATCTGTCTGTTAGGAGAACAGTACAGACAGCACAGATTATTTGTTAGAAGAAGAAGATTTTAAGGACAGAGCATCAAGTATGAGATTCGAGATTCACGAGACTGTTACAGGAGTATTAATGTTACATAGCACCACACTCACCCTTCAGACGGAAAATTATTGAAATAAGTTATATTTAGATACGTTAAACGAGTTGGAGGGTGAATTCTAGCCATCTGAGTCTCAGAAAAGAGCAAAAGGTTAGGGTTAGAGTTAGAGAGGTGATAATCCACAGAGGCAAAGTTAGATTTTAAGCCTCGGATGTTGGTAAAGTTAATAGAAAGCCCACGCCTATGCAAATATGCCATCGTCACACACACACAACACACACTCTACCACACAAGTAAAAACAATAGACAGAATAAAAAGTATTAATTGGTCGTATCATTTGGCTTATGAAAGCTTAATTATAAAATACATTTGGGCAGTTGATGCAATTAAATAAAAAAATTAAACTACTATATACTGATAAAACCAAACTTAAACCTAAACAACTTAACTACACTTGCTAAAATTTATTAAACTACAACTAAAAAGAAAAAAAATGAAAAAACTAAATCCTAAGTTAAAAAATTAAGTACTAAATTAATTAAATAAAAAAAAATATACTACTAAACACTGAAAAACGAAAACTTTAAAACACTGAACATTCAGGTGTGATCCGTATCACTTCCAAAATTTAATTAAAATACTTAAAAAACAAACAAAAAGATAAAAAAAAAATTAAAACATATTATCTTTTTAAATTCCAAACTTAAACACCTCGAAGAAACGAATAAATGATTAATATCACTTTGGTACAATTTAAAGAAACTCTCAATTTAAAAACAAACGAATTTGAAAAAACACAACACACTTCACTAAAACACAGATAATAACAATAACAATAACGTCAAATAGATAAGATAAACTTTCAATCCAAGAGCACTTTCAAGCACTCCACATCCACAAGATTAAAAACAACAATATATATAATATATATTATAATATAATATATATATATATATATAGCACTCTAACCTTGTAAACCCACGTATACACGACTAACTGTATCCTACATACTAACGTCTAGCACTTAAGACAGCTAATATATATCCTTTAGCTAACCTTATTCCTTCATGTCTACTATTCAGAGTCATCTCACTTATAACATACATCACATATAAATCACCCTCTATACCAACGTGTAGATATGAATAGTTATCGCTCAGCAACCCTATCATTTAGTAAATGATAAGTCACTACTATTAATACCATAGAAATAACAATCACGCATTTGTAATATAACGTGATCTCTTGGCCAATATACTCAAGTTAGACTAAAATAACTGTATATTGAAGTCGGTGTTAAAATATGATTATACAGTGTTATTAGTCTCAGTTGTCACCTCGAAGCGTATTCTCTCTCTCTCTTTTCTCTTATCTTCTTCTCCTTCTCCTCTCCTCCTCTCTCTCTTTCTCTCTTTTATTATATATTACTTATTATACTGAATATTATATATATTAATATATTATCTTTAAAATTATATAATACATATAATATATTAATAATTATAATAATTATATTAGTACTATATCTATAGCTACTTTATAGTGAGTAGTGATACTATACTATACTATATTATATAGTATCATATTTACGGGAATTCCACAACCGGTTATTCTTTTTATTTGGATATAAATGGTAAATAACTTTTATGTTAGGTTTATTCGTCCGTTCACATCATGTTAGTATTAGTTATGATCTCTCTGACAATATTACTGTTAATTCTTCACTACATTATAATGGATCGGACGCCTATGATAGGAAAATGAGATAGCTTAAGATCATTATGTACATAAGTCAATCCTACTTACCGATTGCATTATGCAATGAACTTTGTAATGAAACTTCTATTCTGTAAGATTAGGACTATGTTAGTTCCTATAGTCCACGTTATCATTATTAGTTTTCAGTCGAATATTAGTTACCGGTTCCTAGTCTATGATAAATTTTTGCTAAATATCTTTTTACAATGTAAATTAGGCATGATTTGCTTAGAGAATGATATGTTTTCGTAAGGTAATACATACGTGCTGCTTGATGATTTTGCTAATGAACACGTGGCTCATACTCAGCTAAAGTTTTGCATGATTAATGTAGTTTGGCCGAGAGTTTTTTAATGTCACGTTTTCCATGTTCAAAAATGATGTTATATTGATATGCATACCCT
>JABUQX010076600.1:0-2500 GCA_015478945.1 Trachelipus rathkii | reverse complement strand
TTGAAGTTCACGATTTATATATATATGATATATAAATATATTATATATATAATATATATAGATATATACTATATAATATATTATCATATATATATGATATATAATATATATATATATATATAGTATATATATATATATATATATATAATATATTAATAATACTTATATATATATATATATATTATATATACATATATATATCATTATATCATATTATATATAATAATAATATCTATATATATATATATATATAATAATATATCATATAATATATATATAATTATTATAATATATATTATATATATATACTATATATATTAATATTATATATATATATATATATATATTATAAATAGTATCTGCCAGGTCCTCTTCATTACCCTCTTTTAGGTACTGATTCATAATGCTTAGAGCCAGAAAAAAGCCGTTTTCAACGCTAACTTGCATTTTGGAGTAGAGCAGTCGACGCTTATCGACTAAGATCTTCAATATCTAGAAGCTTTTCATACTCATCTTCTGAGCTTTCTGAAAAATGACTTGAGAAGGGTAGTAATGGGGCGGATAGTTGTAGTTTCCTCTCTTACAATATGTTCAGATGATATCCTTTTCTTCTTGAACTTTCTGCAACCCCTTTTAATACAAATGACCACGTTGCAAAGTGCAATTAAGCTTTTTGTTGATTGAATCTTCAGTTAGGCTTACCTGTAGATAGGTCAATATAAACAGCAGCAGTAGTACCAAGTACATATTGGAGGCTTTTTTTGGCCTCGATTTACCCCACCTGACCTTGACCTTTTTGACCTTTTTTGACCTTGACCTTTTTTGGCCTTGACCTTTTTGGGCAACCTGAATTTTTTGTGCCCAAATAATTTCCTGACCTTGACCTTTTTTGACCTTTGACCTTTTTTGACCTTGACCTTTTGAGAACCCAAATTTTTCGGCCGACCCTTATTGTATTCCAGGGTGCAATTTGCTGGCAACCCTAATTTTTTTGGCAAACCCTAATTTTTTGGCAACCCTAATTTTTCGGCAACCAATTTCGAAGGTTGCGCCCAAACGGATTGCGTAAGCAACCTGTACGTGTTCCCCACCTTAATTTTTCGACCAAACCCTTTGGTTCTTCCATGGGTCAAATTTTGACCCACCCTAATTTTATGCCCCTTTAGGGGCTTAGCCCTATTTTTTGATCTATTTCCGTCACATCTCACACGCGCCCCGCACACACCACACCACACACACACCAAAACACACTGTAACTCTATTAACACACATTCAACTATATACTTAACACTCACCCATAGATACTTACACTCACATTTACACTTATACACACGTACAAACACAATACACACACACTCACTTGATGGTTCCCACATCACCGCAAGGGTATCTAGGGATGTTCTAATTAGCTGTTCTATGAGCATATTCTATGAGTGCCGGTCTGAGTGCCAGCTGAGTGCCAAGTGATGCAATGAGTTGCAAGAGTTGCCAAAGTGAGTGGACAATGAGATGCAATGGAGTGCCACACTACTCCAACTTAGATTTGCCACATAGTGCCCTTTTTTCAAAGCCTTTTTCCACCTCCCCTGAGCCTAGAATAGCCCTAATATGGGTGTTGATCTAAACCCCTAGTTATTTAAGTATGAGGAATCGCATTGTGTATTATTAACAAGTTGCTTAGGCATGCTTCCTACTATGATTAGTTTTTTCTAACACTATATAGCCTACTATATATATATATATATATATATATTATATATATATATATATATATATAAAGCATAATAATATATATAATACTATATATAAAACTTATACTATCTATATACTAGTATATATATACCAGCCTCACTTACCATCATCCAAGGCTCTCAGAATAATCAATAATCACTGAATGAATAAATCCCCATATTATATTTATTAGATATCATATTTTTATTTTTATAATATTTTTTTTATTTAAACGAACAATAATAATATACTACGTATATTAAAATACATTTTATTAACTTGATATCACATTATGTTTTCTTCCATCCTTAAATGCCTAGAGACTATATAACTAATATAACACATACGTTAATAAATAATTCAAATAACATAACTATCTTTTTGAACTTTCATTATATTACTTCTTTCGCTCTAATAACCTAATACATCTGCCAACTACTACTCTATATACTATAGTTATTGGTTCTCCAAAGTATATATACCTAAATTTATCACGAAAATATACCCCAAGCTCATCCCATTTTCATAATAAATGTATCTATTATCCATATATAATATCTATTCAATTAATATATAAACATAACGTATGTCAAACTTATACCAACGAACACACGATAGAAACCTTATACATACATTCACTATTCCTGCTCCACTGCTAACTCAACAATCCATGTACACCTTACTTACTCCGCTGTTAATAACAACCTCCTTATATTACATACATTTCACTATGTTCACTCATATATACAAATTACACCTATCTCATTTG
>JABUQX010076599.1:47500-50112 GCA_015478945.1 Trachelipus rathkii | reverse complement strand
AACTTATTATTAATAAATACTTAGCATTAAAAATCCAATCTTCTATATAGGAAACATAACAAATAAAATCCATTAGTAAGGGAAGTTAAAACAACTTTTCATTTGTATAATTTTAATGAAAAAGTGCATTATGTAAATGCATAAATATATATATACTATTATATAATATTAATATAATATATAACTAGTATTATATATATATATAATATATATATAATATATTATATTATATATATATATATATATATATATATATTATTATATATATATATAATATATATATATATTTAATATATATATATATTATACCTAGATATATATATAAATATATATAATATATATATAATATATAATATATATATATATACTATATATATATATATATATATATATATATATATATATATACTTATATATTATATATATATTATGTAAATAAATAAAATATATATATATATATATATATATAATATTATTATATATATATATATATAGGGTTGGAAAAAACCATGTTTTTAAAAAAAAACAAAAACCATTGTTTTTTAAATAAACCAATGTTTTTTTTGGTTTTTTTGGGTTTTGATGCTATTTTGATGGTTTTAATGTGGTTTTTATTGGTTTTAATTAGATTTTAAAGGCAAAAAATCACTACTGGAAACTGTTATTCACATGTGCTAACACATATATTTTAAAATTCATTAATAAATTTCTTTAGATTCTTAAATATCAAATTTTCTTGATAACTGTAAACTTGTATAAATTATTATTATTTTTGAATTTTTATTTTAAACTCATAAAGTAAAACAATAGGTGGGGTATCTCAAAAGATCTAAACTCTATCTTGAAAAAAAAGGGTTTTACTTTATCCATTTTACCCCCCCCAAAAAAAAACAAAAAAAAAACGCATAAAGAAAAGTTTATTCAAATTAATCTATAATGATATATAAATGAATTCTTATTTACCTTTATATTTGAATTCTAGGAATATATAATATATATATATACTTATATATATAGTATTATAATATATATATATATATATATATAATATATACTTATATTATATATATAATAATATATATATATATATATACTAAATATATATAATATATATTATACTATATATATATATTATACTATATTATCATATATATATTTATATATAACTACTATACATATAATTATATATATATATATATATAATATATATATATGATATATATATTATACTATACTTAATATATATATATTATAGTTTATATATATATAATATTATATATATATATATTATACCGTATATATAATATATATATAATATATATAACTATATATATATATATTATATATATATATATATATATACTATATATATATACTATATATATATATATATATTACTATATATATACATTCACTTATATACTATATATATATACTATATATATATAATATAATATATATATATATATATATATATTATATTATATATATATATATATAGAGAGGAGAGAGAGAGAGAGAGAGAGAGAAAGAGAGAGAGAAGAGAAAGAGAGAGAGAGAGAGAGGAGAGAGAGAAGAAGAGAGAGAGAGAAGAGAGAGAGAGGAGAATGAGAGAAGGAGAGAGAGAGAGAAGAGAGAGCGGAAAGAGAAGAGATTCCATCATTAAAAAGTCGAAACTGACAATTATCATTAAGAATTTTATACAAAAAAAACTAATTTCCCTGCTTTAGTTGTTCCCAACCTATTTCTAATGTTGCTGTGCACAAGTCCAAAAGTTGAAAAAAAATTATTTAAAAAACCCTTTCAACAATTAGCAGTTTTGTGAAGTTTGCTGACAATATGCTTTATTATATTTTATATATGACCTTTCTCATTCTAATTTTCTTTGAGAGATCTGTACCAAGATGAGGAGTCACTGCTGACAACAGAAACTCATCAAATAGGTAACTTTTATGAAATTGGTAAGAGAATTTGCTCTTTAATTTTATTCCATAAATTCCACTGCTTTGAATACTCATCCTCTGGAAGTACTATTGGTCTGATATCTTTGGTGTTAAAAATATATTGCCAATAGAGCTTTCTGTTACTGCCTGATGATACTCCTTTTTACTTTTGCTATAAATCTTGTCTGTTGAGTGTGGATTAAGCCTGTTCTAGCTCAATATTCATATTTTTCCAATATAAACATCATCACTTAGTTTACAGTCATTGCCTTCTAACTTGGTTGATGCTGTGGCCACACACTTCACAAATGAGTTTTATTATAATCTTTTGAATGTCGCGGCATCGATGGGTAGGAAAAATGAAAATTCCTCAAGTGACTCTAAACAAGAATCGTTTTAAACATGTTAATTTTACAAATATATATACTATTACTATATATATATATATATATATAATATATATATTATATATAATTATTAAACTTATAATATACTATATTATATTATACTATATAATATTATATATATATATTATATTAATATATATTAATATTCTCACAATAATATAAAAATCCAGCAGAAATTTTTTTTTTGCCTTTTAGTTTACTACCTCTTCGAATTTGAAAAATGGGAAAAAACCATTCAATATTGCTAAGAGAAAACCATATA
>JABUQX010076599.1:37500-42500 GCA_015478945.1 Trachelipus rathkii | reverse complement strand
TAGTTATTAAATTTAAATATTAAATATAAAGAAATTAAATTAAAGAAATGAAATAAATAAAAAACAAATTAAATAAACAAAATATCCAATGAGAAATAATTAAAGTATTAAAATAAAATTAATAAAGGAACCTGTATAAAATATTGAAGGAAGAAAAAATGGAGACAAAAAGAAAAAAAACATGGAAGAGAAAAAAAAAGAGATAATAATTGAAATAAAATTATAAAGATAAGTTTATTAAATAACAAATAAATAACATTGCCTTTAATATCATTTATTCATATATTTTAGAGAAATGCAGATGCTAAACTTATAACCTTTTCCATATTGTTGCAGGTTTTAACCCTTCATGAGTTCTCTAACCCTTAAGAAAAGATGATTATAAAACTTTAAGGGGGCTGCATCCTACCTGCGGGGGGGGGGCCGTAAAGCATCATGTAACTTCGTCTACGACGAAGCTACATCGTCACCTATAAAGATAGCAAGTTGCAACCCTTTACCTACTCTCTAGGAAGTACCTCCTCAGATATCGAACCATAACCCTTTGACATAAGCATACATAACCTTGTCTGCGATGAGGTTGCGTCATCACCTATAACTATAACATGTTTCAACCCTTTTTTTTTTTTTTTTACAGTTGTCACGACCACTCACGGGCAGAGCTCTATTCAGGGAGGGGGTGTTGCACACTAAAATTTCATCCGCTAGCGTAAATTACCTACTCTCTAAGAAGTAACGCCTCAGGTATCGAATGTTCGCTACAATACATACGTAACCTCGTCGCAGACGTTGTTACGTCATCACCTATAAGTATGCCAGCATACCCTAGGGGCGTACGGAAAATTACAACATAAAGAGGAATGGAGGCACCCCTTAAAGATGAGTCATAACCATGTAACCTCGTCTATCGATGAGATTACGTCATCAAAAGCGAGGGTAACAGATGAGGTGGAGATAATGACTTGAAAATCCCCAAAAATGCCCCCTCAAATTTATAACATTGTGTTGTACAAAACAGCCACCCTACTACTAACGGGAGAAACAGAACGACCAGGAATGAAGCAGAAAAGTTGGGTGTTTTTGATAGGATGATTTAGCGTAAGGATATTTAGCCTAAAGCATTGCAAATTCCTATAATAAGTACGATTAACATGTCAGAAGATACGCTTAGGTTAGGATGAAGGTTTTGAAGAAAACACATTGCAATTCAGAGTTATAAGGCTATGCCCAGATTTACTAAATATGAAAGAAGATGGGGGTATTTGTGAATAGAATTAATAGTGGTGAAGCTTTGGTCAAAGGAGTACCAAAATTGGTTAAGAAAATCAGAAATTTGAATGTTACCTAATCGGTTATTCAAGATCGTCGAGAATACTGTCGAGTCTCCTCCCCTTCTGAATCGGTGTGAGATGACCTCAACCACTCTTTGTTGTGTACACAGGAATCACCTTAATAGGGTATCTCATCATAATAGTAAAGATGATTAATCGATACTTTTATATATATATATATATATATATAATATACTATTATATATATATATATATATATATATATTAATCATAATATATCATATATAATATTACTATATATATTATATCAAATTATATATATCTATAAATCACTAATGGTACGATAGAAGTATGATTCTGATTGACGGATAAAATCAACCCTGTTAGGTTTATAGAGGAGAAAAAAACTGAGTAAGCTAAGTTTATATTTGTCCATATTGACAGATGACAATATCTGTAAAAATAGTTGAAAAGTAGTTGGAACTTGTTGTTGTTAATAATCAGCTACATTCCAATTGCCTGCAATTTAGATAGTAATTAATTATAATTTTTACAAAGTAGTAGTTAACTACATTTCAAGGTAGCTACGCCTGTCTCTGGAAACCAGTATGGCTGGAAGAAAAGATATCGCAGTTCATTCCTTGTTTAACGGTAGAGACTGCGAGGCAAACAAAAGAAAAAGAGCTGTTTGCTAATTATGTTTTACTGATGTTGCAAATAATAGGACAAAATGGAACCAAAATATACTTTGGAAATAAAATAAAGAATACGACAAAATAAAGGAAATGGAAGAAAAGTTAAGAGCATACAGAAAAACTAGTATTGGCTAGTCAGATTCTAGGACTGACGGAACATTACAGATATGTTGGAAGTAGTTATCAAACTCATCATGCCAAATAAATACTCTTTGAACCATCACTCTCAGTCAGGTGTTCTTGTACATCATTAATCATATGATTGACCTGCAGCTCCTAAGTACAAGCTCTTCAGTATCAATCACTCGCACCATTCCTAACTTCCGGAAAAACATCGGAAAACTAATCCTAAAGATATCCTGGAGAACAAGAATTTTGAAAGCTTTTATTCTGGCTTTAAATTAAGAGTCTGACTCCTTCTCGTCAAATATTTCAGATGATGAAACATCAGTTTTGTCAATAGATGTCCTGTTTGGAAAGATGTATGAAAACTCAATGTTAATCATGATGATGATGATGCATTAACATCATATATTATTCACATATGATTATAGAAGCTTGTCAGTGATCCTTGCTAATTTGTTCTGTCTTAATCTTATCATGTTGATACTAATGGATGGAAACTAATTTTTGAATAATTAAATATTTTCATTAACACCTCTGCTCCAAAAAATGTACATGACTGACTAAAACCGCCTATAAGATTTATGTCTCCAAACAAAATTATTTCAAGATTTATTTGCAAAGAAATTAGCTCCAAAATAATAAGAAAAAATTCAAAATAGTAAAATAATATATCATTTGGTATAACGAGACTAAAAGACAAAAGCAATCAAATAAAATCTTCATTGTTTCTCATGTCTACAAAACTTATTAGAAAAGAAATAGCTTTAAATTATAAGACATTACAAAATAGTAAAATAATATACAATTTGGCAATAAAAACAAAAAAAAATCCCATTTTTTTCATTCTCTCAAGGCTTTAGAAAATAAATCAACTCTAAATAATAAAAAAATAATACAAAATAGTAAAATTATTTGTCATTTGTTAAATATATCAATCGTCTACTCTAATATATATATATATATATTAATATACTTATATATATATATAGTTCAATATATATTACTGATATATATATTATATTATATTATATAGTATAAGTATAGTATTACGATTAACGCGTATTCATAACTGACATATTTCATCTTAGATATAGATGTAATCCTATTATATATACCTAGTTTATATATAAATCTATAATTTACTACTACGTATACTCATTATATAATATTTGTACGCTATTTATGAGTCTCTTCTGTCCAAATGTAGTATATCGTTTAACTGAATATTGTCCCCATTGATAACGATGTCCAGTCTGGGAGTACATGGTAGCTCCTCGTGACTTTTATACGAAGTGTGGGTAGCTAAGTTACTAGGGCTACATATTTCCATACCAGTTTTAACCATATATATAAAGTCAGTCTTGCACTACATCTGTTTATGTATAGGCGTGTGCTCTAACGTCATTACGTTTTTGCTCAACATCTTTAGGTATATGGGAGTGTTTTCTATCCTCGTTACGTTTTTGCGATGCAGGTAAATATTGAACAGCGGTGCGCTATCAAATTCTGTGTGAAACGTAACAAGTCTTCTACTGAGACATTTGCTTCTTTAAACTAAGCTTATGGAGATGCCACTCTATCAAGAACTATGGTTTTTAATTCCACAAACCTTTCAAAGAGGGCCGAGAAAAGTTGAAGACGACCCTCGTTCTGGAAGACTAATCTCGTCAACAAACGATGAAAAATGTGGAAGTTGTTAGAGCTGTTGATGGAAAGAGGACCACCGGTTCAGTGTCAGAGTGTTTGCAGAAGAAACTGGTTTGGATAAAAATGCAGTTCATAGAATTTTAACGAACCATTTACACATGAGAAAAATTTGTGCAAAACTAGTGCCGAAAGACTTGTCTGTGGAGCAGAAAGCGAACAGGGTCAAAATTTGTCAAGATTTACTTGAAAGACTCGAAATAGAGCACAATTTTTTGATTAAGTTATAACAGGGGATGAATCATGGGTTTTTGAGTACGATCCTGAAACCAAACGCAAAGTGCGGAATGGCACACAAAAAATTCTCCTCGTCCGAAGAAAGCACCTATGAGCAAGTCCAAGGTGAAAACACAGATTATTGTTTTTTTCCGACAGCCGTGGTATTGTGCACAAGGAATTTGTACCTTCAGGACAGACAGTTAATCACTTCTTTTACAAGATGTCTTGGAACGACTTCGAAAACGAATTCAGCTAATCAGAACAGACATTAAAGACGATTGGGTGCTGCACCACGAAAACTCGCCATCTCACACTGCGCTCTCAATTATGAAATTTCTGGCGATGAAAATCATTCAAGTACTTCCACATCCTCCATACAGGCCAGATCTAGCTCCGTGCGATTTCTACCTCTTTCCTAAGTTGAAAATGAAGTTGAAGGTTGATCATTTTTGGACGATGGAAAATATAAAAAATACTGAAACACGTGAACTAAACAAACTTCTGGAAAATGACTTCCGGTACTGCTATGAACAGTGGAAGAAACGTTGGAACCGCTGTGTAACCTTCCAAGGGTCATACTTTGAAGGAGATAACTTGTAATTTCAGGTAAGTCCAATACATAATTAAATACGACATCAATACACTTACTTTTGGGACATAACATGTATATTTATTTTTCTCATGTTCAAGACTTTGTAACATAGAAATTAGCTCTTAATAATAATAATAAAAAAAATTCGCTTTTGTGTACTTAGTCATATAAATATATATATATATATATATATATATATATATATATATATATATAAATATATATATATATTATATATATATATATATATATATATATATATATGGCTATACTATATATATATATATATATATATATATATATATATATATATATATATATATATATATATATATACTATATATATAATATATAATATATATTATATATATA
>JABUQX010076599.1:32500-35000 GCA_015478945.1 Trachelipus rathkii | reverse complement strand
TTTATATAATTTTATAAATTAATATATATAATTAATAATAATGATTATATATTAATATAATATAATTACAATATTTATATATATATATATATATATATCGGCCAGTACTCAATTAGTTATGCGGTTGTATAGTAGGAAGTGTGTTGGGAATTGAGTCAGTTAAAGAGTGTCTGATTGAAAGGAATAAGAAATTAATATGGTGAGAAAAATGATGCAGAATATGAGTGTTTGGCGTAGATATTTCGTGAGGGCAGTATATGTGTGGGGCCTATGATCCATGGGATGAACCATAACATCTATGATCTGAAGAATACGCCGTAGCGGTGGCGAATTGCGATATATGTTCGCATGCGTCACAGTTGTGCTTAAAGTTCTTTGGGTGGATTTTGACCGCACGACGGGTATACTATACCTACGTGTATGAGGGGTATGGGTGAAGGGCTTTTTCTTTGGCTTAGGTCATGTTCTTCTACTAAACCCTACTATAATCTGAGGAAAGCAATGAAAGTTGATGCATAAGATAGTTAAGGTGATGAATAATATATATTGAGTTATAGTAACTATAAATATATAATTAAAATTATGAAATATGAAATGTTTATAATGATGTAAGAAATATAAAAATTACATTTATATATATATATATAATTTATAAATAATTATATATAAATAATTATAATATACTAATTATATATATATATATAATATATAATATATAATATATATATTAATATAATATAATTATAATATATAATTATAATATAATTAATATATATATATAATTTATACTATATATAATTATATAATATCATTATAATATAATTAATAATAGATTATATATATATATAATATATATATAATATATATATATAATATATATATAATATATTATATATATATAATATATATCAATATATATATCTAATTATTAAATTTATATATAAATTATATATAGTATATACACTATATAATATAATTTATATAATATATATTATATATATAGTATATAAATAATATATATATATATAATATTATAAATATTATAATATATATATTTATATATATATATAATAATTATATATATATATAATATATAATATATATTATATATATATATGTATATATATATATATATATATATATATAATAATATATATAATTATATATATATAAATTATATTATATATATAATATAATATATAAATTATATATAAATTTAATAATTATATATATATCATCACTATTTTTCTTCTCGCCAGACTGGCATAAGAGGTGATGACAATGCCACCCCGGAAACCAGAAAAGCAGCAGAAGAATATGACGCAAGTCGAAAAGAAAGCACAGCCATACCACCCCCTTTATACACTATAGCAAGAACTCGCCGAAGTCAGAAAAATCCACTTTGGACCGCGACGGATCCTCAATATGACATCTCGTCAATGTAAAGGTTCATCCCTTGGCTCAGGTGGGCCACAACAATAATCCCCTCACAAAAAACCCCGCCAATTCGCTCCAATTATGTACCTTTCTTATCGCCTCTCCCAAACTCACATTCCTCTCTTAAAGGCATTGCTATACGGACTAATCCACTTTTACTTCGGTCTCGAGCCGGTCGATTCCCAGCACACTCACCACTATGCATCCGCCTAACCAACCGACTATCATCCACCCTTTCCACATGACAAAACTATCTCATTGTACTTTCATTTATTCTCTCATATATCCCTTTCGTCACACCACACAACTCATTAATGTCTTCATTCTTCATTTTATCAGTTCTTCTCACACCTAACTCACCCCTAAGATTGTCCATCTGAACACATTGTACTTTATTTAGATCTATACCTTTTATTACAGATCATAATTTCACTACTATACATCAATACAGGTAACAACGTACTCTCATGGAATACGCTAGAGCACTCAGGACTTGGTCCTTTTACATCCACCAAGGATTTAATTGCTTCAACCACCTTCGTACCATTCACTATTTTCATACTTCACTCTGCATCATCCATTCCCTTTTCATCCAACATATATTCTAAATATTTAAACTCAAACACTCGTTCCAGTTGCTCACCATCCAAACAGAGGACTGTCCTCACTCACAACCATAACCTTACCCTTATCTTTGATTACTTCCAAACCCCTCCTTTTACACACCCTGCCAAATCATTCTACGAATCTTCTCAAACTTTCTACAGATTCGCCGAACAAAAGTAAATCCTCCGGATATAATAGTTAGAGCACCCTCCACTCTCTTCCAATTTCTGTCATTCTAACACCTTCCCCTGCCCATTCCATCTCTAATTCTTTCATAACTCCATCCATATACAAATTGAGTAACCAAGGAGACATAACACATTTCTACCTCACTCCGCTATTAATATTAAACCAATCACTTTTAACTCCATTTATTCTTACACACGCTTCACTATTGTCTTACATACTTTTAATTCCAATCAGAAACCTACCACCAATACAATATATCATTAATACC
>JABUQX010076599.1:15000-22500 GCA_015478945.1 Trachelipus rathkii | reverse complement strand
CCAGCGTCTCAAACCTGGTTAATTAATTATTATACCCTCCGTACTCACCAACCTCCATAAATTTACTTTACGTTTCTCAGTAGTATTTTTTTTTTTACACATAAAAAAATTTAATTACAACTACTGTAGACTTGTCATTTTAGTTAATTTATAACAGAAATAATTTTTTTTGCCTAATTTTTATTAGCCCATGAAAGGGAAAAAATCTGTAGTTTAGCCAACCCACACCATCTTGTGATCAGTGTGTAGCAAGGACATAAATCAATCAAATTTGTCAGCCCTAAGTCAATCCTGTCTGCGTGCACAAACACACACATGTACTATATAATATATATACTATATAATAAAATATATATATATATATATATATATTATAATATATATATATAATAATATTATATATATATATTATAATATATAATAATACATATTATATATATATTTATATATTATATATAGTATATATATATGTATCATCGGCGACTCCAGCAACTTTTACTACTTCGTGCTCCTCTCTCTCTCTCTCTCTCTCTCTCCTTCTCTCTCTCTCTCTCTATACATATATATTATATATATAGATAATAATATATATATATTATATATAATATATATATATAAATATATTATATATATATATTATATATTAGATATATATATTAATATAATATATATATAATATAAATATATACTATATATATATAGATATATATATTAATATATAATATAATAATATTATAATATATATATATATATATATATATATATATATATAGATATATATATAAAATAATAGATATATATATAGTATATAATGGCTAACCAATCACCGTTCCACGATCGTATTACTCACAGCAATTAGACATAAACAAAGCTTCGACACTCCCACACACATTCTCATTCAAAAATCCTCTCTGTCCCCTAGAAAAGAATGACAAAAATGGTTTATCCAATTTCCTCACCAACGTTTTGCAAATGTCGATATACAAAACAACCTCTAACATTCTATCAATCACAAAAAACGGCGTCCCACAGAGCTTCTCCTCATTTTATTCAACTTTCACTGCAGATCTGCCCCCGAAAAGCCCACCATCACCAACTTTACTTATGCAACGACACAGTCTTATTCCCAACACCCAGACGTAAACAAAGCCACACAACATACCCAAGAATATTTGCATCTATAAAATTGGTTAATCTCCAACAGAATGACAGCATCCCCCCCTTAAATCCATTCACACTTTCAACGTACTGACCGTCACATCAATCCCCTCCATCCATAATACCCTGAACAACAGACTCCTTCATAAAAAAACCCCAACAAAAATACTAGGACTACCTTCGACACTCATATGGACGTTCTCCCCCACATCGAACAAAGACTCGCATTACAACGAAAACTAAAACACCTCAAAACCCTTTCCCAACATAACTTCACGATAGATACACACACTCACTACTACGCTATAACAACTTCTATAGAAAACAAACTAAACTATGTCACCAGGCATGTTCCGCAACTCTCAAAAATCGAACACAAATCTAAATTAAAATCTTCTCAAAAATACAGCCTTCAGAATTATCACAGGTGCACTAAAACACCCCAATCCACATTACAACGACGAACCTCCATCCATCCCCCATCTCCACACACCTGGAGATGGTGGGACTCAATTCTACCAGAAAACCCGTAATCCAACCCACCCTTGTCACCAATTCTCTCAATCCTTAATCGACAAGATTAAAATCCCCCCTCTTCACAGCTCAATTCTATACAAACACTTCTAATTATAATTCCCCCCCCCCTCCCAATAGTCATGGATTACACATATCCAATCCCATGTAACCAACACAACCTTCCAAAACGCATAAATAAACCAATTATTTAAAACCCCCCCCCAAAACAATCCCTGAGAAGAACGTGTCCAGAAGAGCCAAATGACTAGCCCGAGCAATCAGGTCACCCCAAAACTAATCAATATAATAAGATTCAAAAACTAGAACAATGTCACCTCCCCCTTGCCACCATGTCACATCTCCAAGATACAATAGAGCAGACTCCTTCTGTGTGCTCTGCTCTCGACGCTCCCCGCGCCGACTTCTCTGTTTCTTCTCTCCTCGACCTATGGAACCGCCCGGTGGCGGCAGCCGGCTTCCTAGAAGCACCCTCCAATTAAGGGCCAGGGCAGAATTGAATATTTTATATTATTATAATATATATATATAATATATAATATATATATAATATATAATATAATATATATATATATATATATATATATTATATTATACTATATAATATATATATTTATTTATGTCTATATATTAAATATCATATATATATAATATATAATTTATATATATATATATATATTATATTATATATATAGAAATATATATATAATATATATATATATATATAGTATATATATATATATGTATATATATATTAGATATAATATATATATATATAATAATATAATATATATATATATATATATTAATATATATAATTATATAATATATATTATATAATATATATAATATATATATATACCTATTTAGTCTACATACTGTATCATAATTAGATTGTTTTATGACTATACTTTGTTACATGTCTATATTAAAAATATTATTAAACTATTTTATGAAAATTTAATAAGTTCATTTGTATATTTGATAAAATGTCTTGCATTAAGCCTCTTTTAAAAGTATAAAATCGAAAGCTTTGATTAATGTTAAACTATTATTACAAAAATTTGTTTATATTTTTTTCAGGTAATATGTTTTGCTCTCCTTGCTTCAGAACATCTTTTTATCTTTGTCATTTTCCTTTGTTGTCATTGGGCATTTGCAACGCTCACCTTATCAATGAAGGTGAGATAAATTTAGAAAATATTTTACATGATAATTGATCAACTGACATTTTAAACATCTTCCAAAAACTTATATAAAAATATATTATGCAGCTACTATGGCTTCCCGTAACGGCCGTCAGGAAAGCGACATTTGCACATGACCGCAAGGGGGGAACTTTTGCATGGCTAGACGACGTAGCCTTTAGTTCCTTCTTCGGCATTACTTTTCTTGTGACATTTGTTGACGTGGACGGCACTGCTCCGGTTCTACAAACAATTTTGTTTGCATTTTTGAGGATGGCGGAGGAAATTTCATTTCTTATCATTTGGTAAGTGTTTTGATGCGAATGGTGGTGCTCTAGTTCTGCAAACTCAATTTGCAATAGAGGAACATAGGGCTATTTTTATTTTACATGATTTGGTATGTGCCCTATGGAAACCTATTTACAAATAAAATTTCTCATTGAAAATAATAAAAGGGGCAACATACATCTACTTAAAATTAAAATCACTTGTATATATATTATATATATATTATATATATATATATATATATATATTATTATATATTATATATATATATATATATTATATATATATATAAATATTATATATAATATATAAATTATATATATATATATATATATATATATATTATATATATATATATATATATTATATATATATATTATATATATATTATATATATATATATAATATATAATATTATATATATATATATATATATATATATATATATATATATATATATATGTTTATCACAAGCAGTTTTCTCAGTAGCGATTTTATGGCGAACCATAAAAGATTGTAGATGTTGATTTATTAGAGGTTGTAGATGTTTTATTAAGCTTTTTTTGTGATTTCTTTGTAAGGCTCTAGAGATTTAACACATCCTGACAATGTTATCCACTTTAAATTGTTAAGAACAGGTATTTTGATTTCTAGAGCATAACAAACAAAAGCGACTCCTTTCAATTCTTTAGGTCTTTTCAACATATTCAAATTGCTGTTAAATTTGGTAGATGAATCTTGCAAAACGTTTAATACAAATATCTAACTTAAATTTTCTTTAACTTCCTATGATCCATGTTGATTGATGGAAATAAGTAGCAATCGTGCAACGCTTGACAGTGAGGTCTTTTGTGAGTCTATTCCACTTTTAAATGTTAGCTATATTTTATGTGCTGTACAATCAAAATTATTTATGCCCAGAAAGGAAAAGTTTTGGACCCCTCCCCCGCACACCCCGCCGCCTCCGGCCTCCGCCCCCCGCGTCCCCCCCGCCCACGGGCCCCCCGTGTAGGGCGAGTCGCCCGCCCGCCCGCCCCTAGCCCCCCCCCGCCCCACCCCCTTCTCCACAGCGCGGCGCAGCCCCCGGCCCACCGCCTCCACACACCCTCCCCCCCACGCCACCCCCGGGGGGATCACCTGGGCCCGCTACCTTCGCGCACCACGCCGGCGCCCCCATATCCGCTCGCCCCCCTGCCGGCCCCGGCCCACCGCCCTCCCCCCCCACCGCCGCGCCCCCCCACTCGCGCCGCGTCCCTGACCCCCGGCCCCCACCGCCCTACAGCTCTTCCCCCCACCGCCCTCCCCTCCACTCTCTTTTCGCCCCCCTCGACGCCCTGTCCCCCCATCATATTATTTCATCGGCCAGAAAGGAAAAGTTTTTTTTTCGTGTTTGCTCCTAGAATCGCGCATTACGCAATGAACGATTGCTCTTTCAATGTTACATTTTTTCAAAATTACGTAAAATTTTCTTAAAATGTATTTTCCTGTGTGCCGATTTTCTAAAAGTACAGGACCTAATACAAGATTTATTCTCCCAAACTTCTTGTTGATAGTACGTAGAGGCAGGCTCCAAAACGACACCCCAGCTAAAGTATCTGATCAAACATCTGTAATGAAAGCAAATTTATTGAATTGTTTTATTTCAATCAATTATTTGTTTTATTTTATTGAAAACATTTATATTTCAATGCATATCAGGGAAGAATAGAAATTCCGTTTCCTCAGTTTATATTGCGGAACAACTTCTGAAAATAATCTGATGAATTCGATATCTTCCACAAGTCTATCACTATCAATTCAGCTATACATTTATCCACTCTTATTTGTTATCAGTTGTATCCAATGTTGTGCTGTGATTTGTACCACAGAAAATACCCTTAGAATAGGTTGGATTTCATTGGTTCTGAGCAGTAGTAAATTTCTTTTCTCTTTATTTTCTTTTTGACGTGCTTCTTCATCCGTTATACCTTTAAATTGCTCGTTTTGCTTCGATCTTAAATGAATTTTCAGCGACGTTTTTCCATCGTCCTTGTCCTTGAAAACATATTTTTCGCTGAAAGAAAACATTTCATAGTCATTAGACTCTTCTTCCGGGAAGTATTTCCAGATAGCAACCCGAACTCTTCTTTTGACCGGCTCCAGTACAACGTCATAAAACGGGTGTTAACATTAAGTACTTCTCAACAGATACAACACGTACTGGACTTAGTGGCGTCTAATAACATGACCGTTTTGTATATCTACCGAAGACATTGGAAAGCTGTAAAAAAGACCCGGGTCCCATGGTGGCCTGCTGGATCAATCTGAAGGATGCAGAAAAAAAATTAAAAAATAAAAAAACTAAAAAAATGAAAGAAAACCAAGTTGCCCATTTTTGAGAATCAATTATGAGAAACTGAAATTTTGTATATATAGATTAAATAATTTTTCGCACATGATAATTAAATCCATGTCTGCGTTGTAACAGATCAATCTGTCTAACAGTCGTGTTATTTTATTTTTTTTCTATTTTTGCTTGCGGCAATGTCTACAAGTAGATAAAACTAAATCTGTGGCACAAAGGGTCATGAGTAAACATTAATTGATGTATTGAAGAAATATAATAGTTTTTTCCGTCACAGAGGGACCACAAGCTCTTTCCCTCCTTTAATTTTTTTCATCTTCTCTCTACCCTTTAAGTTGTTTTTTTTGTGATCTTATACTATGAAGTATATATATATTTATATATATTTTATATATATAAGTATAGTATATATATATTATATATATATAGTATTAGTATAATGTATTATATATTTATATATATATAGATATTATATATATATTATATATACTATATTCTATATTCAGATATAAACCGCTCGGCCAGGCTCACGTGCTGCCTGGGGCAGAGTCCTAATCTAGGAGGGGGTGTACTTGATGACTGCATTAATGTCCCGAGCAGGACGAAGCAAAGCCCAAGTAGAGAATAGCTCATATCTCACACCGCCCGACCGGTTACGAACCTGGGATACTCCGCTTTGTTTGATCCGACTGGAGTGGCTCGTAACCACTGACTAACGGGCCTTCTTTCAGTTATAAAAATATAATATTTAATATACTATATTATATATTATATATATATATATATATATATATATATATAATATAATATATATATATATATTATATATATATATATATATTAATATATATATAAATATAATATAATATATATATATTATATATTTATAATATATATATATATATATATATATATAGTATATATATATATATATATATATTAATATATATATATATTAATTCTATACTATATAATATATAGTATATATATATATCATATTATATATATAAAATATAGTAGTACTTTTGGTTAAAAGACCGTCTGTTGCCTTTTAGGTTATTTACGACAAGTATACACTTTAAAATCACTTTATTATTTTAAAAACCGTAGAGGATCCTAATGGCAAGCCTTTCGTCTTAAAGACCTTTTTCAAGCACAGACAATACGTGATGATCTATTGATTTTTTTCCCTTTTGGGAATTTATCTGTTAGTAGGTTTGTCTTCCAATAAACTTTTGTAGTAGGGTGACATTTGCATAATTTTGTTTTGAATTTTTTCTATTTTGTGATCTCCAGGACAGCGGTTATAGTTGGGAAGATTATATACACAGAAGGCTTCAGTAATTTTTCTTTTATTGGTGTCCTGTATGTTTCTGATGCTTGTCATGTTTTGAATGTTTATTTGGTGGTTTTGTGTTAGTCTATGATGTGTGAGAGCAGAATTTTCATGGTGTGTGTCAAGATCGAGTTTGTGTTGATTTTTCCTGCGGTTAAAGTCTATTGTTTTGCGATAATGGCTATTGTCGCAATTGTTGCAAGGTATTTTGTAAAGGCAGGGTTTTTTTTTTTGTTTTGATTTGGGGGCTTTTAAGACTTTTTTATTAGAATATATTTGCGAGTATTGGGTTTGTAATATGGTTTGTATGATCTTTTTTTATGTGGTTATGTTTATTGTTTGGTATTGGGATGTATGTTTTTTGGTGTATTGTGTTGAGGGCATTTTGTTATCATAAAAATTTTTTCTTTTACGTTTTTGTAAGGCTATTGGTGACTTATGTTTGGGAGGATATTTGAGTTTTTGGAAGGTTGCTTTTTTAGAACATTCTGTTTTCTTGATGTGAGTGTGCAGAGAGCATTTTGAAACAGTCCGTGGTAAGAAGTGCTGAAAGTGTGGCTGTTTAGTTTTTTTGTCTGTTGCGGACGTACAATGATGTATGTGGGGTTGGGGGTGGGGGTGCTATAACACTGGTGAACGAAGTTTGTTTGTTG
>JABUQX010076599.1:0-2500 GCA_015478945.1 Trachelipus rathkii | reverse complement strand
GCTTGTTCTCTGGCCATTCAGGCTAGAGACGGTGCGTATCGGGAGTGGAAAAATTCTCGTTCTCCTATCACTCTTGCTAATTTTCATTCTGCTAGAAATCGTTGCAGGGATACTATTCGACGAGCAAAGCGGGCTTTCATCAAACGAAAGTGCGCTAACCTCCTTGGTTCTCCTACTGACAAATCTTTCTGGCCTCTTGCCAAAAACATCTCTAACAACTTCTGTAAATCTGCTTTCCTCCTCTTATTCGATCTGATGGTTTCTGTTGCTAATTCTCCAACTGAAAAGGCCAATCTCTTCGGCCTCCTATTTTCCTCTAACTCAACCCTGGACGATTCTGGCATTCCTCATCCTCCTCCTTCTTCCTCTCAAGTGTCCTATGCCAACTTGGCCTGTGAATTACATATCGATCGGTGCATGGGCTCCGAAATCTGTGAAGTCAGGAAAGGCGGGTGGCCCGGATGGCATTCCTTCCCCGAGTTTTGAGGGAGTGTGCTTCCGTGCTATCCCCGCCCCTCGTTCAACTATATTCTCTATGTCTTAATACTAACACTTTCCCTCAGTGTTGGAAGCACGCACATGTCCAACCTATTCCGAAAAAAGGAAGCCGCTCTGATCCTTCTAACTATCGCCCTATAGCTCTTACTTGTATTCTATCTAAGCATCTTTGAAACTCTTCTTCAACTCTCCACTTCTTAGCATCATCTGGGAATCTCATTCTTCTTCTTTCCGATCGCAGTACGGCTTTCGGCGCCGAGGGTCTACTGGCGATATACTTCCTATCTTACTGATTTATGGTTTTTTGCCCAGGAACTTCGGGGAGACTTGCGTGGTGGCGCTTGACATATCCAAAGATTTGACCGGGATGTTATGCACGCGTCACTGCTCTCCAAGCTCCCCTCCTTTGGGTTTCCTCCTTCTCTTTGCTTACTTATGTCTAGTTTTCTTTCAAATCGCTCAATATTCGGCTGTTGTTGATGGGGGCGACTTCTTCTCCTTTTTCTGTCAATAGTGGTTGTTCCTCAGGGTTCTGTCTTTATCTCCTACTTTATTCCTTACTTTTCATTAATGATCCTCTCACCTGCACATCTCTAACTCTATTCACTCATATGCGATGACTCGTCAACTCTCAATTCTTCAACTCATTTCAACTGCTCCTTTCTTTTAATTCTTAGAATTGCCTCCCGATCTTAATCTTTCCCGAATTCTATTCCTCGCTGATCTGGATAGCAATTTCCGGGTAGGGGGTCGTCTGAACCTTTGTGATAATTCAATTCATTTTAAAAACTTCACACTTCTACAAATCTCCCCTCTAAGACACCTTCTAATTTCCTATCTCTCTCGACGGTTCTCTCGTGCTCTTTTCCTGTTGACAATATAAACTTCCTTGGCCTTAACATAAACAAAAAAATGTCTTGGAAACTTCACATCACAAACGGTTGCTAAGGCGGCCTCAAAGAAGCTTGGAGTTTCTGTTTTAGACTGCGAGACTTTTTTTCCTCTTCACAGTATACTCCAGATTATACAAGCGGCCTACGTCCCCTTTGTATTTGGCAGTACTGCTCTCACACTGGGGAGGTCTCAGATTTCCACCTGAACTTTTGCGATAGCGGTCGAGTCAATGGCAAAAAGACTTATAAACTGTCCCCTGTACTTTCTAGTCCACTTGACCCTCTATCTTTGCGACGCGATGTTGGTTGCTTTATCTCTTTTCTATAGTTACCGTGAGCGGCAACGTGCTCGAGATTTAGCTTTTCCACTTCGCGTATAGACCCACCTCCTTTAAGACGCCCTCGTTAGCACAAGAGGTGCTGTGTCGGCCACAATGAGTTCTTGCTGTTGATATCAGCAACTCCAGACTAGTTCGCTGCCGTGCCTCCTTCTTTCCTGCCACCTCTGTTCTGTGGAATTCTCTTCC
This sequence comes from Trachelipus rathkii, assembly GCA_015478945.1. Taxonomy (NCBI): domain Eukaryota; kingdom Metazoa; phylum Arthropoda; class Malacostraca; order Isopoda; family Trachelipodidae; genus Trachelipus; species Trachelipus rathkii. The sequence goes on along the minus strand of JABUQX010076599.1, from coordinate 582 downwards.
ATCTTCTGTGTTTCCTACTCAATTTTAATCTCCCTCACTTTAAAGCCTGCGTCTGTGCTCATCTGCGTAATTTGCGTTAGTTGAATTTTTGTTGATTTTTACACCCCCTCCTTGAATAGCGGCTTGCCCCGTGAAGCGGTGGTGATAACAGTAAAATATATATATAATATATATATATATATATATATATACATATATACTTATATATATCTATATATTATATATATATAATTATATATAATAACTATTATATATATATAAATATATATTATATATATATATAATATATAATATATAAAAAACACATATATTATATATATACTATATATATATATATATATATATATATATTATATATAATATATATATTATATAATATATATATTATATAATTATATATATTATATAAATATATATATATATATACGTAGGTATAACCCCCATCACGCTCGTCAGTATACTAGCTATGACAATATAATAAGTATAATTAATATATAGTATATATACTAATATCATATTTATCATAACTTATATATCCTATCATCTATATATAAATATAATATATACTACATCTCTCTCTTT
>JABUQX010076598.1:0-34632 GCA_015478945.1 Trachelipus rathkii | reverse complement strand
TTTTATATACTTACATTATTATATATTTAATACTATATATAATATATATATATATTATATATATATATATATCATATTAATATAAATATAATATATATATTATATATTATATATATATATATATTTATATTATATATGATATTAAATATATATATATATATATATATATATATATATAATATATATATAAATATATATATAATATATATAATAATATATATATATATTATATTATATATATAAATTATATATATATAATATATATATATGTATTCTCACCCCTTTCTTTTCTCTTTCCCCACAGGCCAACAATATAAAGAACCAAAAGTGTTTTTGATTATTTAAAATACTTCAAACAAAATAGTAACAAATAGAAAAAGAAAAGAAGAAGAACGAAGAAAAGAATTAAAAATTAGGATTGTATCCTTTTTATTGGAAAAAGAGTTAAAATCTTCCCTAAATAAAGGGTAAGTTTGTGATTGGGGGTTTTTGGGGGGGGGGCGACAAAAGTACATATCCGGTTCAATTAAAAATATAACCAAATGGGAATATATAAATTAGGAAATAGATTAGAGAAATGTCCCAAGTTCATAGAGTCATGGAATGTATTTTTGGTTGAATAAATATAAAAATAGAAAAGAAAACAGGAAGTTTGTACATAAAATTTAGTAAGTTATGTATAAATCGAACTTCGTGCTCATTATTCAATCCAAAGTTAAGAAGTTTTGAACTTCCTTGAAAATTCAAAGTCATATGTAGCTAATTTTGGACTCTGCTTTCTCCCCAATTTTTTTCTAGGAACTGCGCGTGGGAAAGTATCCAATTTTGGTTTTCCATTCAGCGGACCATAGCATAAATCAGCACCACTAAGAGAATCGCTCAAAGAAAGTCATTGTTGTGTTTGTTCCCCAGAGGTACTTCAGGAGTATCTTGTCCTCCAAAGACATTCCCAAAAACTTAACATCCACTTCATCAACTAACGATTAACACATGGACCAACTGAGAAGGTAAGACCACATTTAATTTCGGAAAGTGTAAATAATAATTGAGGCAAATGACAAATGTCACTACAACATCAATAATAATGGTGAGCATAGATATATATATATATATTATATATATATTATATATATAATATATATATATATATATAATATATTATCACTATATATATATTATATATATACTAATATATATATATTATATATATCTAATCACCATCATCCCATCATCATCCATCATTCCCCAAGACTGGTAAGGTGCGCGTAAACATGCAGGACAACAATGAATATAATAGAAGAAATGACGCAAGTCGAAAAGAAAGAAGGCCCAGCATTACTGCCCCCTTTATTACCTTGAGCGAAGACTCGTGGCATCAGAAAATCCCACCCTAGAGGCTTCCACCGGGGAATCCGGCGCGGACTTGGACCCTCCCACTATGCCACACTCTTCTCTTTTTGTGAAATTTCAGGGAAGATTTTTGGGGGTGGGGAAATTTTTTTTCCAAGGTGTGTAAAAAGTAGTTTCATCTTGTCACGGGGCAAAACAAATTGGGGGTCTGGCTTCATATACGTAAAAGTGATCCGTAGGCAATTTTCCTCGCATAAAGTAATTAAATCTTAATTGATTTTTGAAGAAAAACTATAGCATTCAATTGTATAATTACTACCGCGGTAACGACCATGAAAAAACCTTCTCATTCTCATCAACACCTGATACGCTCTCATACCGTTTTGTACTGTTCTGGCGTGAATATTATCTCGTCCTTACTGACAGCCATGTACTCATTTTTCTTTTTCTAAATACCCAGCTCTTAAGTAATTTCCTCACCATTTCTTAGTAATATATTTTTCTGCTGACTATTACAATTACATACTCTACATTGCTCCCATGATATATGCTTATCAAAGCTATTTCACTTCTTTCTCCTCTCATTTCTTATTCAATCCTCTTCTCCCATAGAGATAACCTTATAATTCAGCTCCTTCTATTTATATGAGACCATAGTTACCAAAATATCCTGATTGTCAATATAGATTATTGCCCTAGAATTTCTTGCAGCTGACAGTTGTTTTAATTTGTTTCCTCTTTTACCCTCTCTCAGTCTCCCCTATATACAGTTGTGGGCCGATAACTGTGTCTGATAAAGACCGTCATTTGATGTGCACATCATAGTGATATTGTGGACATACGTGATTTATATTAATCTCTTAAATTCGTTAAACCTGGTATAACATTTGTAAGAAATAAAAACATTAAAACGCGCAGATTATGGTTGCTAGCAAAATATAGCTAAACACTCTGCCCGAAGCTTAAATAACAATTAAAAATATTGTCTTTTATGGCCATATTTTTCTGCTGACTACTTTACCTCCAACTATATAGAATCATGCGATAATAGCTTTCGTTAAAATTCAAACAACAAAGCAGACCAAAATTGAGCAAACCCCATAAAAAGCAAGAGCTACCCCTCATGAGCAACGTCTTTCTCCTCTAACAAAAAGAGATGTGATAGTTATTGCTAGTCCCTCCTAATAGACTCTCTCTGCTTACCCGTCCATTTAACGAATTAATTTCTCTTCCTTTTTAAAATTGCTCTCTTATTATTAGTGCTAGATATAATTTCCCCATATTAATTACACATACTTTTTCTTCTGACCTACTATCATGACAGATTAACACAGACCTCCCACTCGTTTTTTAGCCCTCATCAAATGGAAGTGATCGTTCTTCTCTAAGTTAGTTACTACTTTTGGATCCTGGACGATGGAAGGCACTGTATGATAATTTGTCATTTTTAGAATACAATCCTTAATCATTAAATATTCAGTTTATATTCAGATATGATTCCAATAACTGATATAATAGCCCTTTATAACGGCCCTACATAAGATATATGTATATACCATGGGCTAGTTTTTATTAAACCAAATATCACCATATTTATATATATTCAATAATACCTTATTTACAGAAATCCTATCCTCATTTACTCATGTTATTATGATATAGTAATATCCCTATATATTATGAGTATCTCTAATCATACTATTAAATAATACATTTAATATTATAATAATACATATATAATATATACATAGGTGTATATATGATCTAATAAACATATATATATATCATATTATATATACCCTACTGTAATATAAGTAACTTACTCTATTTTGAAATGAATAAACAGACTGGAATAGTTAGCTTAGTCCTACTATTCTTATATACTTCCGCCTTATGAGTGGATTAATATTTTAGCCTTACTAAGCCTACATATCCTATTATATTTACTACATGCTTGATATATTATTCATAACTAATAAGTTTATTCGTACTTATAACTTAACACTACTATACCACTATTATACAATCTATTCACTCGTTTATCACCCTATATTTTATAAATCAATATTTATATCATCCTAAATATATATATATATATAATTACCTAATAAATAATATATATATTTATAGTAAACAAACCTAAATGAACTATATTATTAATTTAATAATTACTATATTTTATAATCATTATATATTATTATTATTATCAAATCATTAATAATATACTATAATATATATATATCACTCAGGTGTTTATTTTTTCAATTAGGTTTTGAAAGTGTTTGCTCTACATCATTACTAAATCATATACTTTATAATATTATATAATCAACTACTTTTATATATTACTCTTATATATATTTCTATCAATTTACTTTTCTAAATATATAAATACTTACAGTATCACTACTATTTATATTTTAATATACTAATGACATATTACTTTATTTATTTAATTAACTACTATATTATATTAAGAATCATATTCTTCAATATAAATATAATCATATCCTATTTATCCAGTATATATAATACATATTACATATACCATATAACAATATAATATACCCGACAGATAAGTAATCATTTAATCTGCAGCAATTATCATTCTCCGGGCCGGCAGGCCTGCTCAGGCGGTACCGGCCGGTGCTGGTCGGCAAGACGAACATGACCGAGTTCGCGTACTCCGGCCTCGGCCTCAACCCCACTCCGGCGGCATCACTCATATTTCCACTAATATATTATATGATCATTTTACTATCAATACTATTAGGGCATATATCTCCATATTCATTCTATAGCTTACTTAACCCTATCCTATCACTATACTTAATTATTATTAGTTATTCAATATAAAATACCCCTCAAATCCCTAATGTTATAAAATGTTATAAAATGTTTGTTAGAAAATGCTATTCTAAACTACAAAAAGGGAAAGAAAATAATATAATTTAGATATAATACTATATCCATAGCGTATATACAAAATTTAAGGCTATATAAGACATTGTAGTGTGTGTATCATCTAACTAATCGTTCATTTGACATAAACAACTGTTCTTCTTTATGCGTTTTTTTTTTTTAATTTGATTAATAAACAAATCATAAAGCCCTATCAACCTTTTTTTTCGAACTCGACTCATGTTTACTATTATTCTATAATAGAATAAAACCACATACTGCTACCATTCACTTACTTTTTAGTAATCATTTGATGTATCATTATTAACTATTTGAATAATCACAATTATAACAAAGATAAATTTTGTACGCCATGTTTTTATACACGTTCACTCCAGGAACAAATGTGTGTACAATTTCAGAACTATAACCATATATTATTAATTTCTTCATTTTTTAATAAATATCTGTCAATATCTTCATTTTCTTAAATTTCATCAAACTCAGCCAAGATCCTTGCTTTTAAATCTATTAAATCAATAGCACGGTAATTGTAAGCACATTTCTAGATACCAAAAATTAGCATAATTAAACCCATAAAAAACTCCTAAATATCCAATTGGTACGTGTTGCTCTCCTCTGGGTGTATATTGAAAAGACACCAATTGGGTTTTTGGTTTTTTTTAAAAAAACCATGGTTTTTTTTCCAACCTTGATAATAAAAAAAATTATATAATACTAATAAATATATATTTATTTTACTTCCTTTCAACCTACTCATATATATTTCTTTCTCTAAGTCTCCTAATATATTATGTTATTCTAAATAATTAATAGTAATATATATAGAATATAGATATTTATTTAGTATTACCTAACCAAAGTTAATATATAACATTAGTATCACCTTATTATTATACTACATAATACTTTCTTATGAATAAATACTCTGTATATACATATATATCCTATTGTTCTCATTATTACCATACCTAAATAATATTAACAAGTCCTTACTATATTATACAGCTATACATAACTATCGATATACCTCTTAATATCACCCTATACTATTCTTCGTGAATATATATATATAACTATCAAAATACTATAATTTATATATATATAAATATAACTATCAAAGATATATATAATTTCTCCAAATAAATGATTCTTATTATACTCGCACCTATCTTGTGAGAAATGAGCGCGAAAGGGTCAGTCACTTTAAATGGAAAAACATGTTTGTGAAATTTGTAAACCACTAAAATTGGACCTAATTCTTACAGTTACCCTTACCCCCTTACCTTATATACACAGGTACTATTACTGCTCTCCTCTAATTCCCTCGGAAAACTATACCCTCATTAAACGCTTTGTTTTACAACTTAACTTCCAAAAAATCCAATCAATCACCCATCTTCGGCCTCCTTGCTTGATCATGTTCCACCAGTATATTTCATTCATATTACGCTGCAGATTGCCATTCTTCAACTTTCTCGCTCGCTCTACACATTACTTTACTAATGCCCTCATCCCCAAATACCTATTCCTTCTTGCCCCATTCAAACCCCGACACATTCACTATCACCTCTTCATACTGCCCAATTATTATGCCAGATTTTCGAAGGTATTCCCTCCACGGCTCCATATATTATAATTATTATATATATTATATATATATATATATTATATTATATATATTATACTATATATATATATATATATTATATATATATATAATATATACATATATATATATATAATATATATATATATGATTATATATATATTATTTAATTATATCTGAAACTCTTCGTGGGGCTTAGGAGTTGGACTCGTCGACTCGTGCGGAAGAGGACGCTAGGTTATCCCTCTGCCGTAGTAGTCTGAGTTTATTCTTCCTGGGCAAGGAATTAAAACTTTCAAATTGCGAAAACCACTTTTTTTGGTGACAGGTTGGGATAGACGGCGCTTAAAGTTGTGTTTCCTTGTTAGGTCGCTCGCACTGTTTTACCTCTCCCGAGAAGGGAATTAAGCACCGTTTCAAAAGGAAGGTTTTTTTATTATTCATATTTTATTAGATTTAATTATTGTTATTTTAGATTATTTTAATTTTAGATAAGTTTTAATTTATTTATTCCTTATTATTAATATAAATTATTAATCATTATTACTATAAATAAAGTTTATTTTTTAGTATAATACCACAATAAAAAAAATTATTTTTATTTAATATTATTATTTAACTCCCTGTCTAAGTTTCTTTGAATAAAGAGTTGTCAACATTTTTAGTTCCGTTTGTCGTAGGATTGAGTTTAAATTTATTGCATGGTGCAAGAGCCATTGTGAACAAAAACAATTATTTAAATACTATATACTATTAATTTGATGTTCATTTTGATTTGTTTAAATTAATATTTATTTCACTCAGCAGCTTGGGCCGAAAGTGTCTCTCTCTGATATTAATTAGCCCGCCAAGGGGAATAAAGCGGACTACTACGGCCCAACCAAACGTCAAGGAAACAGACTTACCTCAGTCATCCAAGTCATGTCCATTAGCTTCCTATTCCAGAAAAGTAACCTTACAACTTAACTTAGTGTAGTTTAGAAACGTCTTACTTTTATTTTCAACACTTAACCCCATAACAAGTTATAAATATATATATATATTTATATTAGTATATAATATAATATAATATATTATATATAATATATTATATATATATATATATATAATAATATATATATATATTACTATAACTAATATAATATATTATCTCATATATATTATATATTTATATATTATGAGTAATTCATAAGTATCATAAGTATACTAGAGTTGGTTGTAGGTAGAGATGGTTATCGAGTGAAAAGTATGATTGATGTTGTGTTAGTGAAGAAGAATAAGTTTTGATATAAGTATGATTATGCGTGGATTGTTTAAATCAGTGATTGGCTAGGTGTGTTAGGATACGCATCATGTGTGATGTGGGTGAATGTTAGTGTTTGGAATGCTGCATTTATGTTGTTTTTAAGCTAACAACCACTTCGTTTAAGTAGTGCGGGGCCTTTGGAATGGAGGAGGGAAGATGATTGATGAGGTATAGGTGATAGTGATCCTGGGTAGAATTTTTAAGGGATTATGAAGATATTTAAAAAAAAGAATTCAGGGTAATCAAGGATAAGTATTTAGAGAACAGCGATTGTGAAAAGTAACATCAGTTTCCAATGTTAAAATATGAGTTGAAACATCTGAAACAAATCTGGCGAGCATATATGAGAGGAAGCGATGTTAGTAGTGCAAAAAAGAGGGAGATTATGTGGATTTCTAAAGTAGGAAGTAAGAGTAATTGTTTTAATAGTTAGTGGTGGAGGCAATGAAAAGACACGGTCTGATGCAATGTCGGGTTTAATAAGTATATAAAAAAGTAAAGGTACTCTGGAAGAGTATCTTAAAGCATCAGATGATCTGAGTTTGTTTTCAAAGAAAATTATGAATGTTTGGAAAAAAGTGTTATAAAGGATGGGAGACAAGTGGATGATAAGCTAAACCCCCTAGGGGAAGTGTGGAAAAAAAGAGCCATAAAATGAAACAAGTAGGAAGGGGGGTGAATGGGGGGACCTTACAAAGAGGAATTACAGGGAAGATCTTTCTGGAAAAGGAAGCGTCGAAGAATGACAAGCGTTACAAGAATGAGAATAAGGGTGGAATTCTGCTAGAATACATGAAATTTACTGGGATAGGTGCTTTCATTAACTGATTGGAAATGGGTATGTTTGAGGGGAGAATGTTGTCAGGGGGAATACTTTCGAAAATTCTTCATAAATCAATTGGCTTAAGTTCATAAAGAAACAATTCGGGTTGATAGTGAATGTGTATGGTGTTGTATGGTGGCAAGAGAAGCAAACAGGATTTTTTGGGAATCTTTAGTTAAACGGAGGAGGATTGTAGGTTGAGGGTAGAGGTTTGAGAAATGTTTAAAGATGAAAAAATGAAATGATCAAGAAACGGAGGCGAGATGGTATTGATTGAATTTTAAAGTTGTGTTTAAACAAAGCGTTTATGGGGGGGGTATAGTTCCGAGGGAAAGCAGTAAAAAGTTATCCTATATTAAGCCGGGAGTAACAACTGTACAGGACATGTATGTTTTATTTCTCGCCAGTGTTGTAAGGGAAGGATATATTTGGTATTTTGTCGAAAGAAGTGCAATCGAGTAAACTGAAGGACTGATTTGGTGAAGAAACAAGGTGCTTTTAAGACGAAGAGTTCTCTTCTTGGCGAGGATAGTAAGAAGATGTGAATTACAAAATTTATGAGTTGAAAAATGAAGCGGAGAGGAAGAATAGAGTATGTGGATTAGGTTTAGTATAGATAGATGGGAAACAGGGTAATTATGATAGTGATTTGTAATTATGGGAAGCCTCTATGGTAGGTTTGGGTTGGTGGTAGGGCTTGCTGAATGGAATCAAAACGGTATAGTTCAATTGAATTGTTGAAGCGCTGTGTAAAGAAGTTAATGAGGCCGAAAAGTATTCGAATTGGTTTTTAATATGTAGCATAGGCTGAGTGTGGCCAGGATGTGTTATATGTCTCATGGTTATTCAATTTTGTATATGGATGGGGGTTATGAAAAGAAATTATGAGGGGGCAGGGGAGGTGTTAGAAATGATTGAGATATGGGAAATGTAGTGGGAGGGTGTCGCCCTACCTATTATTATGCGGGGTTGATTGGTTTTTGTGTGGCGGAATCTGGAAAGAGAGTTTGGTGATGAGGACTTAGGCTAAGAAGAGATTTTAGCAGGGTAGTTGTAAAGTCAGTGGCAAGGGGTTTTAGAAAGTAAACGTTACGATAGGAGTAAGGTTTATTCGGTTACGTGGAGTAAGGGACAGGTCCTTGGTGTGCCAGATTAATGATCTGGTATGTGAGCAACGATGATGAATAAATAAATAAAATCATAAAATAAGATTGTTGAAAATAATTGTTTTGAATAAATATATAATAAGTAATTAAAATAATAATCAATAATAAATAAATAATATATTAATAAGTAATAATAATAAGAGATTAATATAATATCATAGTATGAATCATAGGTGTAATGATAAAAAGCGAGAAATAGAGATGTAAAATAAAAATTAATAATCAATAATAGAAATAATATTAGATGTTGTCAAATTGAAATTATCATATGCATAATAATAAGTGTATTGAATAAAATAGATTAATAATATTAATAATAATAGATTGTATAATAATATGAGTGCATATATATAAGTGACATAAGTATTAAGTATTTATATTAATCATGGTTCGTGCATGAGATTTGAAGTCTCAAACTTCCTTAAACTCTTTTTGACAGCTTTCCCAATTTTCAAGTGTTGATGTGCCTAGAAAATGATAGAATAATATAGGGCCGATTGATGTACTCGGTAAAGATCACTGTTGTATTAAAGTGGCTGAATTAGAGATGATTTACTTACTACAAATTAATAATGGTGTGCTAAGGAGTCGTGTACTCTTGTTCCTTTTCTTCTCTTAGTCGCTCTTAGCTTGTGTAGAATTAGAGATTGTAACATTATTTATATCATAGTCAGCTCGTGAAGAAAAAAAACTTCATCTCAGACCGAAATAAGAATTTATAAAAATACCTTAATCCGTATTTTATTATTTTAGAAATAAAGCCCCTGCCTTAAACAAAACCCATGAGTTGAAAAGCTGTTTTGTTATCTCAGGTGGAAAATTGGAATAAGACGTGCTCCGGAAGGACTACGAATTTAAATAGCGAAAGACTAATCTAATAGAATAAATGGGGTACAAGTTTATATGTATTATTAAATTAATTGTGTATTGGGTTAGGAGAAATGAATATTATTTATTAGTATATTATTAATTATTATTATAATTATTAGTTTATATTGTTATTTTTCGGGAACAATTTATAAATGTTTCTTAACCGTTATAAACGTTTATTAGCAAATATAAATCTTGCAAAGTGTTATTATTGAATTGTTTAAATAATTGAGTGAAGAATCATTATTTCATATGTAATAATGTAAAATCTTAAGACCAATGTGTTAATGTTATTAGTGTGAATGTATGATTGTATTGTTATATTTTTATTATTATTAGATTATTATTAATTATTATATAAGTATACGTTATATGATTATGTAATTGTGTAATTATATTACCAATATCTAATTATAATTATGCAATTATGATTTGATAAATAATATTTGGTGAAGTTATATTAAGAAATTGAGCAATGATGGCTGTGAAAAATTTTACAAAAACCATGAGTTATAATAGTGTAAGGTGTTTAGAGCATCTAAAGCATGAACTGCATGTGCATGCATATGTTTAATATTTTTTAATAATCTTGTTTTTTGTTTTTGTGTTGATTGTTTCAACCAGCAACACAACACAACCGGGTGCCTGGGACGTGGCTCCTGTTTCAAGGGAGAGCGCCCGAATGATAAAGAGAATAAGAAAAAACCCGATTCCGCTTTTAAGGCAGATCTTCTAAGTGGATGAGACGCAGGTCCGTAAGGGTAAGGCCCAGTTGAAAAGAGGAGTGGTGTGGATTCATAATAGGACTTGGAAGGACGCCGACGGGCGACACGGGGCAGTTCCTAGTCAGAGAATTGTTGGTAGGCTGCACAGACAAGGATAGAACCGGAACGAACACTCTGCGCCCTGTTCCAGTTCCTGAGAAAATTCCCCATTCACTACGATTTAGTCAGTATCGAGATCATGTGACTGCCACTGCGCACGCAGACGGTTAAGTGTGTTTGTCTGGGGGTAGGAATGCCGATAGAAGGGGGTCCTGCGCCTATTTGTACCGTCTGATTACCGGGTGGGACAAGCCACCGATACGTGCGCCTGGACCGGCTACCCTCCGCGAGGATAGTCGGATCAAGGAGTTTGTGAAAGAGGGGACATTTTAAGAGTTCCTAGTAATAGACTCAACACCTATCCCAGTTAGAAGTGTGGACCGTGACCCCCCACACGATAGTGAATCCAGTTACCCTCATTTACCAGGGGCCATACTATATGGCTCTACATCCTAGATATGCCGTGCGGACTCCGTCTGCAGATATGTTAGAGCGGAAAAAGAGATATGTCCCCCGCCCAACCTGACAAAGGACTCCATTCGCTGTGTCTGGATCCACCTGTGAAGAGCCTCTCAGCTAATTGAGAGTGCCCGCTAGAAATGTTGTTTTATCGTTAGATGCCGTGAGATGTTTATGTTGTTGTCCAGGTGAGACGTTGAGGCATCGTGTTGAAGCAGTAGTGAAGAAGTTGGGAGGTCTTTTGAGGCATAAGAGAGTTGACGTTAAAAGGTCGAAGTTCTCATTCTACAAATACGTTTAGTTCTCGAGGGTGTGTGGCATCCGCGCATCCGGGAAATCCATATCCAGATCAGGCAAGATTAATCAGAAAAGCTGAGACGGAGATGCTCTTATGCCAGAGAGGGAGTCAGATTGAAATAACGTAGAAGAATGGAGATTGGTCATCGGGGAGAAAGCCCGTAAGAGTGACAGGTTAGAGTCAGGCTGAGGAGTATCGTTAGAGGACTTTGGAAAAGTGAGGGATACATTTTGCATGATTTTAGTACAGCAAGAACCTTCGATGGTATACACAGCAATTTGATACCGGAAAGGAGGAAGAGGACACTCATCAACGAGTTGCTAGGAGTATGGAGCCGCTTCAGGAGAGAGAAAATCTCAGACACATGGTAAGCCAAATAGAAGGTAGGTACAATCGCAAAGGAAGAGAGCTTTTCCTCACGAAGGTGACGACGCGTCCATAACTCCGGCAAAAGCTATTGGATATATAGTCAAGCGCCACTCACGCAATACATCCCATTAGTTCACACCTCGATAGAGCAAGCAGAACCAATATTATCAGTGAGATAGTGAAAGTATTAGTCACAAGTTGTGAATTGAGAAACGGCGAATAGCCGAAATACTATGATATATAGTGAAGAAGGGGATAGATATCCAGATTTGATCAGGATAATGAGTAATGTTAAAGTAAGAGAGTTTCATAAGAACTTTAGATAGTAAGTCAAGTGAGAGCTTTAAGGGCAGATTAAAGTTTTGTATAAATAAGTAGTTATAGTAATATATAGTATATATATACATAATAAGCTTCAGAAAACGGTTATACCTTCTTTTCGGATTGGGACAGTGTGAACTAAGAGCGCGTTACCTAAACACTGAGAGAACAGTATTTAGTGTTAAAGATAAGTAGATTAAGAGTATTGAATGTCAAGGACAAGGGCAGCTACAGAAAGCACACTCATCTACAAAACACGTGAGAGGTGATCCATCCGGGCCACTTCACATCTCCTATGTGACGTTCATATGATATCTCATGAATCTACATTACTATTATCAAGATATTGTGATCACATTAATGGAGCATGGGAATCTGAAGAGGAGGAAGATTAGGAGCGGAGGAATCTACGATATCGAAACAGGGTAAGAAATTAGATTAATTATACCACTTTGTCAATATGTATATAGAGCAAGAATGACATTGTTATACTCTTCTCAAATAGGTTTCACTAGGACGATAATCTTGTTTAAAGGTATATAAAGAACATTAATATCAGCACAGGACCAGATCCTAATAATTTGCCTAATTAAATACACATTCTTCCTTTTTTATTGTGTGTATATATTGAAAAATACATTATTTTTATTTTATAAATTTAATTCCTATGGGAGTAAACTAACCTTTAATTTATCATTTATAATCAATTATTTTACAACTCGGGAAGATACCAAATAAGATATCAGCAAATTCATGAACTGTATTCTTATATACAAATAATTTTAATTTATTAGACTAATAGTATAAATTGAAACGCAGTTACGTTCGCGGCGGAGTTTAATCCAACTTGCTGGTATGTATAATATAAATATCATAGAACCTCTTTCATTATGGTTAGATGTGTAGCTTAACTCCATCGCAGCATCGGATCGTAATAGATGATCATTATATACTTCCGTGAGGCTGTATCATAGTTAGGTGCAGTATTGTACTTAGTTATAAATGTTTGGATTAGTTTTTCCAGTGGAGGCCTGAGTGGCTGTTCATTTCAAATACTCAATGGTAATATACCTCTACTAATAATTAAAATATTTCTATTATATCAAATTTAATTATTTTTATAATGTTAATCAATTTTCTCATTAATCATTTATTAGAAAGGAATATAATGCAATGATGGATAATGCACAATAATGAGTCCGGCTTATTAAACTAATAAGATAAAATTGTATAATTTAATTATATTTAATTATAATTTAATTTTATTATATATATAACTAAGAAAGAAATTATTAATTCTATAAATAAACCAATTTTAAATAGATCCCTAATCAAGAAACTAAAGTGGAATGAGGTGCCGAAAGGCTTCCTCTTAGGTTAAGACCCATTGGTGAAAGTGTGTTGACTAATATGGAATTGGTCACTATAAAATGTAAAATTCTGATTGTTTCGCCTTAGTAATTAAACAGATTACGAGAATCATTTGGAGAGGATTCGAATATTGTCCTCAGTTTTTGATTGTGGGAAATATTATAATATTTTAGAAGTACAGATATAATAAGATGATCTTAAAGATTATATTAGTAATATGAAGATTTAGTTTTATACTTAAGCGTGTCAAATTATTATTATTTATACGCTATCAGCGTATATAAATGTAAGTGATTATTTAAAATTATTATTCACGCTGTAGTTAAAAATTTATATGTAATGAAATAGTGATAAATTAGTATTTATATATATAATATATATTAAAATTATTATATAAATTAATATATTATAATATATATTATAGTATATATATATAGTATTATAACTATTATAAATATATTAATATAATAAATTTATTATTTATTGTTTAGTCTGAATATTATATAGTATTATATATTATATATATATAGGTACAATTATTTATATTATTTATCTATCATTTATTTAATATCCTTTATCAATTTTATTATACGAATTTGTGTATTATATATAATATTATATAGTGGTAGTACATCCAAACTTATATATTCTTATAAGACGTACAGTTAAGCATAACATTCCTGCTATAAAATTAAAAAGAATAATAAAAAATTTTATTCTTAACCTTTTATATATATATTATCTAAATTATGTATTGTATTAATTAAATTACTTAAAATTTACAATACTTAAAATTTTCTAATATAATTACTAGCATAGTTTTTTATTTATTCAATTATATAATTATATAAGAATTTTGTAAAGTATTATTGTTCATTTTTAAATGATTATATCTAGTAATACCTGAAAAATAGATTTCTTATTCAGAATCAATATTAAAGATAATAGGTCTAAGGGGAGTGTTGCGTTAGATGTATTATAAATTTCATGATATATATTAATATTTATAAAGAATTTATTATTACTATAAGATTTCGCCAATTATTGATATATAATCATTCGTAATTGTGTGTTATTTGGTAATGCCTATATACTATAATATATATTATTTATTATATATATAATATATTATATATATATATTTAAATATATATTATATTATAAATTAATAATATTATTAAATATATTATTCGATATAGTAGTAATATTTTAGTGCCATAATAACGATATAACATCATATAATAATTATAAATTTATTATATATATAATAGTGTTTCAGTGTGGCAGAGTACCAGGATGGTTACACGTGTGGGCCCTATCTAATGTGAGAGGATGAATTAGGAAGTCCGCAATTACAATATTCAATATATTAGCTAATATACATTAACCTTTAACATAACCAATTACCTTACTTTTCTACCCTAAATACTCCTCTACTAATTATCCTTGTATATAATTTAATAAATGATAATAGATAAGATTTATTTTAAAAATTCATATGTATTATTATACTAATTTACACATTTAATAGATATTATGAATAAATTCATATATAATAATTAAATGAGTTAATAGGTTTGGTATAATAAAATAGTCATAAATAACTAATCTAAAAATTTTTCTTCTTTAGTGATAAATATAATTTGCGTAGTGAGGCGGACACAGCTAGCTTAGTTTTCGCCTAGGGCATCTTCATGTTACTTCTACCTCGAAATTTCATTATTTTAACTTTTAATGGGAGAACAACTAGAAGATTGGGAACTATTCAATTTGAGGAAAGCTAATAAGAACCAATATTCGTTTTACTTAGGATCCTTGTATTTGCACTGTGCTTAACTTTTGTTAGCCCTCTTTGGCAAGTGTAATATTCATCTTTCAAAAGTGCGTTACTAATGGTAATAAAATTTGGAGCGCATAAGATAAACTAATTGTTCAACTAACCAAACTATTTGGAAAATAACTATATTAATTTACCCATTAATTTGGATAATTTCTTAAATCCAGTGTTACTCTTATTTCTATCTTCATGTTATAGTTTACACAATACATTTGCATATCCCATCGAATTTGATATTTGCTCTTTATAATCCTAATTATACAGGTTCATTGTCTGTATTCTTGAATCTAAATATGCTGTTTCATCGACTCCAAATGAAGTTTCATTCTACTGGAGTCTTTAAGTTTTTGAGTAGATTAAGTAGTTTTTGCGTGTCAATCTGAGTTGTAGAAAGCTAAGGAAAAGTATTGTTGATTTTAATAACTATATAGATTTCATTCTATATTTAAAGTTAGAATAGTGTAATTTATGTGCCTGTATTTTGTTGGCTGGTTTTTATATATCATGTGTTTAAGAAGATTATAAAATATTTGTTCTTTTATAATTGGTAGTTTATCCTTTCAAGTTTGAAATTTAGGGTAGGTGTTCCAAAACTTAAAAATGTTGCTAAAAATTCCTTATCCTGGAGTTGTTGTTAGGCCATATTAAAGTTACAACTACAGTGTCTCGAGAGAATTGGTTAAAAACCAGGTGTGTGTTGTATTTTATATTGAACAACACTTAATAAGGGTTAACACAAAAAGAAAATTATGTGAATCTTACTTATAAAAGACGGATACATTTAATATAATTTCCTAATGTTTTCTGAATATATAATATTAGTTTATTATCAAAATAAAAAAAACTTGCCCTTTCCTTCAATGCTCGAAGCTCTCATATGTGATGAAACTCAGAAGTTGACGTCCGTTGTCCAAATTTAAATATATTAATATCCACCTTAAGTAACCATAAAAGGCAGTTTAACTAGTCTCAAATTAAGTTTAAATTTTATATTATCTATTACTATTTTAATCATTCTTTTAACACCTAAGTTTCATTTTTCAAATATATTAAAATAATTTATATGGTTAAGTTAAATAAATTATTCGATAGGCTGTGTGAATTGAAGATTCATTAATTATTAAGTAGCTTATTAATTAACTTATAATTCTCAGTGAGAGATAAACTAAGATTATAAATTATAATATAGCTAGTTAATGAATATGTGGGGCGCTGATTAATAATTAATGTAGTTTTACCAATTTCCAAATGGTTATTTCTCTCAAAATTATGTGGCATTTATACACTTATTAAGTAATTAGGAACTTAGGAAGGACTGATATGAATTTTATTGATATAATTGTTATTACAATTATTAATTACACTATATATAACATAATAAATATTATATTAAGAAAATATTATTATTAATTAATACTTATTAATGTAGGAATATATACGTCACAGAACTTATTAGCCGTATAAATACTGAATACAAGGCCGCAAGAAAGTGTTATCTCGGCAGATCAAGTTATAATTATATATAGAAGTGTGAAGTATTAAACTTATATATATTTCTCAATGCTCGAGTTATTTAATTGAAATTTAATTGTACTCTTTAGATTTCTACAAGACGTATTTAATAAAGTGGTTAATTAATATTGATCAAGTTCTGGGTTGTTAACTGGCAATTATATTTGAGCTCTTTTGGCATGATGTTCTCATGTTTGTTTATTTTTGCATTTTCCTATTATTTCAGTAGGCTACTTGTTCTATCGTGTGAAGTGGATTTGATTATATACTTTAATTCTTCTTTTATTTTAGACTACATACTATTGCTCTCTTTCGTTGTACTGTCAATAGAACATTTCCTGCGGACAATTATTTTCCATAACCTTATATCTTCGCTAGGTGGCAAGGAGGATTCGACGGGTGGGATGCTGAGTAGTTTTATAACTTTCGAATTGTGTTCTGCAATCGTCCTAATATTAATATATATATTTATTAGTTTATTTGATTATATATAGTTAATATATATACAAAGACTAATTATATTTCGCATTTTTTAATTAATAGTATTTAATTAAAAAATTATATTTAATATACATTACTAAATAAATGAATTATATATTAATTATAACTTTATAAGAATATTATAATTTTAATATAAATATATATATATATTAATATAATTATTAACTATAGTATATATATTATATCAATTATAATTAATACTAATATTATTTAATATATTAATAATTATTAATATATTCATATATAAATGATATATATAATTATTAAATTATAATATATATTAATTAATATATATATAATAAATTTTTATAATAATTAATATAATATTAAATATATTATATATATATATATTACATTATATATTATATTATAATATATATATATAATAACATATATATATTATATAATATTATTAAATGGTATACTCAGGTGTGATAGAAGGCTAGTATAAAAAAAGAGTTAATTCTTAACTAGGAAATAATATAATAAATTTTAATTTATTAAAGGAGATGATATTGTTCTAGGAGTGCTTTATGGTAGGTGATTTATATAAATTTAAATAATTTAGAATTATATTACGTTTTGTGATTAAGTGTTAAGGATTATTGGAAAATATATCAATTATTTTGATAAAGATGTTCATTTTTTTTTGTTAATCGAGAAATTTTTTTAGTAGTTTTCAAAATTGAATTTTCTCTTATACCTCATGAGCTAAATGTAGTAATTTTTTTTTTTAATACATAATGAATACAAATCTTCAGTTTACTCGAGTTAAAAATTTTTAAATTCAACGACGAACAACCAACCGGAGGAACGGCTAACGACTTAAGTTTTTTTGAGGATTAGTCTCTCGTTACTAATCTAACCTTATTATACATAATTAAATTAATGGATACTAAGCACAAAATTAGCCCCAATTTTATTACATGGTAGTAACTAAGATTGGTCCCTAATTGACTATATAAATCTATGGAAATTAAATAAAGCAATGCTTTATAAAATGCCGAAAAATAATATTTATGACAAGTTGTGACAGTCTTATGGTAGTCAATATAAAACCAAACAAAACATCAAATCATATAAATAAGTAAGTATTATAATAATTTGTAATATTTTTTTTCTTTTTTATGAGAGTTTTTAATTTTGTTTAGAGAGTATTATATTAGCCTTGTATCCTGAGAATTTAAATAATATTAGATATAATTATGCTTAATTATAACTATTAATTTGCTTTGTGAAAGAGATATAAGATAAAGAGAGTACAAACATGATATTATGACATTAATACGGTTAGTGAGATTTAAGAAATAAATGAGGACTAGTGACACAATTAGATAAAATAAATTAGATGAATAGATTAGTGAAAGAGGATAAAATGAGGATAATATAGTGAATTAATGATATAATATAAATAGAGTGAATAATAGAATAAAATTATAATAATAAACTAATAATAATTGTTGCAATTGCTCCAACTTTATTTCAAAAATCATTTAATATGTTTAAATGATGTGGATACGTTGATGAAGAATGGAATGGGAGTTCATACATGGATAAGGAATAATAATAGATAGAATTAAAAGTAATGTAATTTAGAATGGATAATTTTATTGTAAGTGTATAAGAAGAGAGTATGTTAGAGATCGGACACAACATTGTGCAGCTGAGACACAAAGCATCGATCGAACGAGCAATGCTAAAGCAGCAGCAGCATAGAGCTATATATATTGGATGCTAAGTGCTCTCTAAAGTCTATCGAGTTGACAATTTAATTGAGTGAATTAGACTATACTACTGACTTATCATCAACACTCTTTAATATCAGATGAATAGAATGAATACAATATCGCGATGCAATGGTGAAGACAAAAATACTATCTCCCGCTATATACTAAAGATTACGAACTGCATCATAGGTTAGATATGACAGACAGAACGAAGAGAGGAGCAGCACCGACAGCACACGCGAAGAACGAGGCTGAGAGAAAGAAGCGCGAACGGGCAGAACTAGCGAAGACAACACACGAACCAAGACGCACACACCACCTACCAGACAAAGAGCGACAGAAAGACAAGAGAAGAACGAAGCCCTATTCTTGCCATTTCAACGGTAAAGCCACTGCAAACTTCTAGCAAAACAAGCAACAAAAAGTTCCGGAGCACACACGATTTACAGAAATCGTGAAACTTTTAACCAATATTAAAAATCTAAATATTCCACCTTTTATCGAGAACGATTCCATAGCACTTAGCCTTTTTTTCTAACACACACACAATATCTACTTAAATAACAACTAACATTCATCCTTCTAGTAGATTTTGGGTGCACTAATGAATTATAAATACCCAGAAACAAATAAAATATTATCAAATGAAGCCAAAAATTACAAAATAATCGACCATCGCGTTCGAGATATTGAATGAGTCAGAGCCAGGCGTATCTAGCAATATAGCTTGTCACTATAAACATGCTATATATCACGATAAATGTCTCTTCATTGTGGACATAGGTCATTTTGGGAGATCATTCTATTAACATTAAACAAATGATGACCGCACTTATAATGATATATTAATGATATATTATAACATATAATTATAATAAATATAATTGATAGTGGTGAATATATGATTAATTACTGTTAATATATTATAAAAGGATTGTCGTTAGTGAAAAACTTAAATAAATACAAGAATTAGTAGTAAACTGATAAGTTATATAAATATATAAATAATTAAATAAAAGTTGATATATAGAGACATTAATATACTAATATAATATTATACCCAATTTAATCTGTAATTTTACACTGATATTTATCGTTCTATGTATTATTATTGGTAATAAATAATCTTAATAAGTAATATATAATATGTAATATTATGTATATAGATAGTAATAATTATTGTATATGTAATAATATATATATTATATTATATTAATAATTATATAATAATTAATTTATTAATATATATAAATAATAATTTATTTTAGATAAAATTTGACAACTTACTTGAGAATTAGTTATAATAATTTTATTGTATAGTATGTATAGGTTCTCGTAGAAGAAATTAGATATAAATAAAATAATATAATTTATTATAAAATATACTCGGACCTATGGAAGGCCGGGTTATATCTGTATGTAATATTAGTGTATTATGTATGATTTAATTTCCATTAATATAAGTAAGATTAATTATTATTGTTCTACTACTTTTATATATATAATATAATATATATAATTAAATATATTAATATATTAATATAATTAATATAAGTGGTATATTTATTAAATGAATAATTTATTATATATATTATAATGTAATTATATAATTACTGTTTTTAATATAATATAATCAATTAAATTTAAACAGTGCCTCATAGTATATAGCTTGATAAGTTGATATTTAAGTAGCCCACTTCGCCAACTCAAAGTGAAGGTCCTCACGGTTCGTCAAAACTGGTCGTATGAGTGGTCAGAGAATTGAGGCTTCTTTATTTGGCTTTTGCTTCGTCCTGTAGAGTTACTCGAAGTATACTCCACCCTCCTATAGATTTGTGGGCTACTGCCCTCATGATTTACTCCCATATTGGATTGGTGTTTATTCTGTTATTAATATATTATTAATTAATTAATAAATATAAATATATATATATTTATTATTATATATATATATATATTAATATATATATATTATTATTATATATATATATATAAAATATATATATCATATATTACTATAAAATAATAATATATATATATATTATTTTATATTGAGTTAACTATTATAATTTACTATAATTTAATTTAAAGTACTGCATTCTCCTTATTTCGAGATTGAAATTTTTTGGATAATATCAGTTGAAATATATATCCCGGCTATACCGCCTAATATCCACTAATCCCGGACTCTTCCTAACCTTCATGATTAATTATTTTTTCTATTATAACTGTTGTCGAATTGGTTAATAAGAAATATCAATCACACATAATATATAAGATGCTATAAAATAAGAGTAGCTGAATCCTTTTGAAATGTGAACGTGAATAATAAATTGAATCGTTTGAAGGATTCATAGTCGTGTGTGCTAAACTCCTAACTTGATTTTGTAATGTGGATAGTACAGTTAAATGCGTTATGTGATACAATAATTACATTGGAATATACCGAATAAACTTACTATTGTGTGAAATGAACAAAATGGGCTTTATATGTTGTAGTTATATTTATTATTTCACAATTTTTGTATTAGTTATATTAAAAAAAGTTACCAGTTCTCCCCTAAATTTACTATTATAATACATTATAAATTCAATAGGAAATGTTACCTATTTATACATCAAAAGTGTTGAAATTTTTATTTCATGAAGTACGCAAAAAATTACTTAAAAATCATTTTCCTAGTGGATTGAAAATTGAAAATAAATTTTTTTTTTATCGTTTTTATTTTTATTGTTATAAACGACCGATGCCGGACGACTGAGATAAGTATCCTTAAATCTTAACCTTATATAGTTAAGATGTTTAATAGGTTGTGCCTCGACGTGATGGTCGTGGAAAACCAGGAGGGACGTTTATTATTGTTCCATTATGTTAGGACTGCGTCGGAGGAAGTAGTCGGGGAACACCTTACTATATACAAGAGGGGGTTCTTAAGACTGGAGGGAAATAGCAATAGAGTTCGGAAAAAGAGGAGTGAAGTCGGTCGCTATTGGGTGGGTATGAGCTTACTTATACATTGGTAAATTTTTGAATACATAATTTTATTAAAATTTTATACTAGGCACTCGCCTTCCTTTGTCTTATAGAGTTAGGTTATTAGTGGCCAGATTAAATGAATGCTGTTTATTTTGTATTTTAAGGTTTTGTTGATTCCGCCTAATCCGAATCCTAGTTATTGTATCATAGGAAGGTATGTATGAGAAACAAAACAAATTTTATAGAACCTCAGTGTCTCTGTGGTGAGCCTGTAAAGTACTTCATTAAACATTCATTCGCACAAAGCAATTAGATTTAGGTAAACTCAAATGGAATTTCCAATCATCAGCCACAAGGTCAGTGTACTATTCAGTATGAAGTATTGTATTTAAGATTAATTGATGAATATGATAATGAAAATGAAAATCAGTTTCTGGTAAATAATAATTCTTATATAATAATGAGGAATAATAAAAAAATGATGATACAGAAATAATAAAATAAATATAAATAATAATATAATAAATAATAAAATGACTAAATATTAAAAGTAAATAATTATATCATCAGATCAATACATAAGTGAATAACAGGATAATAATGAGTAATAAATAAAGAAATAATATCTACTCTTGATAATAAGCTTATCATATTCCTGAATCAAAATTGTTACTTGAATCCAAATTTCATTTAGTTTTATTACAATTATAAAGTTATAATATTACCTTAATAATAATAGCCTTTATTAAAATAAAAAAGAAATTTAAATTTCTTATATTTTCTTCATTCATTAAAATTAAGCTAGTTTTTAAATATATTATATGAAATATTAGAACCGACAAAGATATGTATTTATCCTGATAGATTGATATTGAATTCTAATAAGTATTTATAATTTCTTCAATGAACAAAATATTAATTAATATGTAATATTAGATAATAATAAGAAATATAAGTTTTATACTTAAATAATAAGATAAATTCAATAAGTAATATTAATCATAAATAATAAGGGAGATAAGAAATGGAAGAGCAGCTTATTTATATTAATGAAATTAACGTATAAGATAGTAAATAAAATGAACTTAAACTAAATTGAATTATCACTACTAAATATTTTAAAACAGCTTCTTAACAGGAAATTTTTGTCGTATTTTTAAATAAAAAATAAAAAAACTGTTTAAAAATTTTTTACATTCCCGCCCATTTTTAGCCTTACTTGCATTGTCGTGAGTAAAGTTCAGGTAGCAGAACCTATTGCAATGTATGGGTTCGACGTGTTGAGGATGGAATTTATTATTAGTAATAGTAGAATGAAGTAATTTAAATATTAATAATTCACTAAAGTAATATATATAATGATTGTTTATCAATATATCTACCAATATAATATATTTTATTATTTATATTTAATATTATATTATATATAGATTCGGTATATAATATCCAAGGATATTTTTTAATATATAATATAATATATTGATAAATACTTATTTTAAATTAAGATATATACTATTCTATATATATATAACATATAAAACTAATATTAATATACTCATTATTATTTTATTCAGTGATATAATCTTAGTCTCAAAGAAATATAATATTAATTAATAATGTATAATTCATAATATAATTTATCTAATTATTTAATAATACATATATCAACATATTTTTTTTATATGTTTTTTTGTTTTTTTTATTTTTCTTTTTCTCAAGTGTTTTGTAATTTCTGTTACCGTTAATTGTGGTTTTAATGCTGGAGAAAGTTGATTGTTCATTAAGAAAGTGTTAAAAATTATCAGTGATGAAAAATCTGAGAGAGAAAATGTAATTACCACTTTTAAGGCCCAACTATACTAGACGTTTACACCGTGCATCTTCCCCATTTAGGTAAAAACGGCTGGGAAGATGTTGAGAAGTAATTGCAAAACAGTACAACTTATCCCCATGAAAACGCTGAATTTTGATACTCAAGTAGATAAACCCTACTCCACTAAATCTTTTCCCCGCGCAGCTTCCCCGTTTTAAAAACGGCGGAGAAGATGGCGAATGGAATTGCAAAATTTTTACTTTTTCCCCATTCTTAATTCTTTTTTGGAGGAGAAGCGTACAAATTTTTGATATTCTAATCAACATCTTCCCCGTCGTTTTCGTAAGTGATATACAAATAATTAGGTTGAATGACCAACAATAATGTACCAATTCTCACCAGGTGACAGATTGTGAGCTAATAATGTACCACACCTGTGTAAGACGGAGTGTATTGAAGTGCGAATGGCATGGAGAATGATGTGAGATATAGCAGCATTTTACAAAAGAGAGAATTAATAGGATATGAGATCTACACTAGAAGCCGAGAAAAGCAAATTTCACAAATTCACCAATCGGTTTCTGATATCTAACATTGCAAAAATTGCAAGCCAACTGTGCAAACTTCCTGTAATTAAAAGATAAAGAGGAACTTTTTTACCCATAGTTTGTGGTAAAGAAATTTTTATGTTCCACAAAACGTCGAAAAGATTTTTGTAATAAATGGTGCCTTTGTATACGTGTTTCTTATTTTATCAGAAGTGGAAATAAGAACCATATTCCCGAGAGGCGTTAATTATAGCAAGATGGAATAGATGAATCAGATTGAATTACACGACTCGAAAGTAAGTTATATAGATAATAAGGAAAAGTACCCATGTAGTTATTCTCTGATATCGGGGGAGAGATTACTGTCAGTACACAAGTAATAGATAGTGACATATATGGACGCTCATGAGTTCCGAAACAATGCATTAAACACCAAGAATAGGCGCACCCGGGATAGCATGGAGATGAACTATATTGTGCAAATCATAACACGACAAAAATGTAGCTGTGAGTGTAACACCGGTCTTCAGACATCTTGGTGTTACGTGAGACCAGTGATCACTCTAAACGACATCTAATTTTATGAAGACACTCCCCATCGGCAAGAGAATTCAATTTTAATTGTACCCAAAGTACACCTCAGGAGAGCAGGTTTCGACTACTGGCACCTTCCCTCAAGGTTAGAGAAACAGATAGGTTTGCTGTTATTCTCGTGTGCATATCATTCTCATCTGCATTTCACCACCCTGAGAGTCAGAGCCTAACGTAGTCAGGCGGATTAGGGGCTATATCCACCTAGCTTACCTATAGAGTGGAAAGTCCCACTTAATGTTAACCGTGGTCTCAATAGTGAGGGAATAATATAATCTAAGATACACTTGCAAGATGTAGCAATGGATATTGCTGTCCCAATAGTTAGTTGGGAGAGGAGGTATTAGTGTCCTGCTGTGACATCTGGAATGAGACTCGAACCAATTAAGTCAATGGGAGTTTTGACTATAATAATAGATGACTTTCGTCTATTTGTTAGGAGGTTGTATGTTGTGAGGGGAATTACCTATATCGTAATGGGTTTGGAACCATGAGAACATAGATTCATCTCTCGATTCATACACCTATTGAGTGAGAATAAATTTAGTGTTTTATTCTTATATTCATATTTTCGTTTATATATAGCTATAATTATATATATAGACTAGTAATAATTTAATTGCATAATATATATTATATATACCTATTATATAAGTATAATTATAAATTTCTCTAATACAAAATTTATTCGAGGTAAATGTGATGCATATTCCGCACACAAATCCAAATCTACCCCGGCAATATCCACCTCCTTATTTGATAATGAGTGAATTGGTGTGTCAGATGTATATAATTGAAGTCACTTTGTGATGAGGTATTTGCTGGATTTTAAGAAGAATTTGTTGGAGAATGGTGAATAGTAATTATTTTACCTTTCATTATATAATTTTAAGTAATATTTGCTAACAACCAGTTGGAGAGAATTAACTATACTAATAAAATACCTTTATTTGGTTACATTACGGCATAGTTCATTTATCTTAATTTATATATAATAGAATAATTTTACTACTCTTCAAGCAGTAATAGCTTAATCTGTATATACAACAATCATTTTATAATTTATATATTTTAAGTGATTCACACATAAAATACTATAATATCATTATACCCTTATCTTTCCAAGAACCCTTGACCCCCATCACATGGGACACGAGATAGGGTATACCGCGTCCCACCCCGCGCCCTTAAAGGTGCCTCCTCTCGATTCCCAGGGCTGATGTTTCCAAGTAGTTTGCCACTGGGTTGAAAGGAGATTAATCACATGTTGAAATGAAGTGATGAGTTCTGGGAATATGGATCAGTATTGGGTAAGATATTGATAGGGTTTTGGTTTGGTAGCTAATTCTTTGTTATGTATATTAGTTTATGTCGTGTGGTCTTGGGCCAGACCTCTTAGCTTTGTGTCCTGGATAACTGGGTGGTTCTTGGTAGGGGTTGAATCTGGTGCTAAGTGTCTTTGTTAAATGGATGTTTGTTTCCATGTATGTTTGTGATATTCCCATGCGCGATTGAGTAGTTATGCCCAAGAGTTAAGTTTGTCTGAGATCTGTCTTTTGAGGTATGTTTTGTTTGTGGATGTATACTTGTGGCAGTTGCTGACTAGGAAAGCTGAGGGAGGAGGCTTACCTTTGGGTTTGGGATGAATGGGTTTGGCGTAGAAGAGGTCACTGTGAGAGGGTGTATGCAGTGTTTTGAAGTTTTGTATTAAGTATTATGCAGGCCTACTCCATCTATCCTGGTTGCTTTTGATATTTATATGATCAGAATGTAATCCTAAGAATATTTGGTTTCCATTTTATTAGGAATTTGTTGTGGATGTAGTGTTGTATTCATGCTCGTTCCCTGGCGAGTCAGGCTTGGCATGCTATAATAGGTAGTGTGTGTGTGTTGTTTATTCCACAATTAAGAACTTTTGTGTATTAAAGTTAAATGTGACAGGTTATAGAGGCCGTTTGAGATCCAGTATTACACTAGTTTTGTTTAGTAGGGTGTTATGTCAATGTTTGTTGTTGTTGAGAATCCTGTTGGTCCAAGCTAGGTTGCCTTTTCTGTTAGTTCCTTGGTTGATATTTTACGTAATAAATTAATGTTGTCCTGATGTGTTCCCTGCTCAAAGTAGAGATGCGAAAGATCGTTGATGGAGGTGATGTGTATTTGGAGTTTTTGCAAAAGAGACTGATTTTCTAGTATTGGTCTATATTGTTTCAAATCTTGAGGATTGTGTATGCCCCATGGGGTATTACAACTCGGTGATTAAAAGTGTAATTGTGTGAATTATATATGTGGACCCGGAACTTGTTTCCACTGGTGCCGTGTTATTGGAAGATTATTATGATGTTGTTATGCAGTCCAGTTTGTGGTAGTGTTTTAGTTTAGCTGTGGGCTGTCTAGTGGTATCGGTGTATCATTACTGCTAGGAGTTGGTATGGATGTTAGTAAGAGATCACTCTCTCCATGTGGTTATATGGATGATCCAATTGATTGGTTCTTGGAATGGTAGTCGGAAGTGTGGGGGCTTAAGTGTTCGCTAGCGAGATACCAGCTATGGAAATCTACCATATAATAAAATAAATATTATAATCATATATATATAAATTAAAACAAGTGTTATTAACGAATAAAAAAAACATAATATTCAAGCTTAATCATTATTTTAATACCATATTAATACTATTACTTATTCAATTATATAATATATTTTTTTTAATTTTCGACAAGGATAGATAAATAATAAAAGAATATGAATAAACTTAATAAAAGTACATAAATGGTTTATAATATAATATAATAAAGTTCGGAATTTGACTTTGATAGAGGTGAAATAAACTATTATATAATATACTACTAGTACTACTACCATATTAATAATACTACCATTATTACCATTTTAATCTTCTCTCAATATTATGTGTGTGCATGACACGCGTTTAAAAAAAATAACTCTAAATGGTATGCGTTATTATATTAGTTCATAACATAATGATTGTGAATAATAAAATAAACGCGTTTAAAAGCTTAAAACGCTTTAAACGCGGCGTTTTTAACGCCTAGCTAGAGCCAGTTATAAAGATCAATGAGTTTTACATCCACATGAGCACTTTAAGCGTAATCTCATTCAGTTGGCGATTGCTGGTGTCAGAAACACTATATTTTAAGCGTTCGTATTGAAAGTGCCTTAGAGTGTATCGTTTAACTAGAAGAACAATGAAGCAAATGCACAAATATTTGCAGATGCACAAATATTCACAAATGCACAAATATTTTCAAATGCACAAATGTTCGCAAATGCACAAATATTTAGCTGTATTTGCTTCATTAATCTTCTGGAGGAGCGATACTTAACGGTATATACAGGTGCACAGTTTCTTTTTTAAATAAACTTTAATCAATAAATTTCAATTAAAAAACTTTAATCAAAATTTTATTGCAGTATTGAATAAAAAGTTAATTTATGGATGTTTGTTTTACAAAAGCTGGATGATGATACAAATGAATAAGAAGAATTAGTTTTGGTGTTGTGGAAAATTTATTCTCTTTGCCATACCTTAATGCTATTTCTTATGAATGGCCGTAAATGTTATAATAAATTCACTATTTTTCCATATTTATAAAGTATTAATTACAATATCTTGCTATATTTTTTACTATAATATATTAAAATACTATAGCAAAATCGCCAATCACAAAAATTCACTACTCCAACAATTCCTTCACAACTCCCAAAGTTTCTTCACCATTCCAAAAATTTCTTCATTACTCCAAAAATTTCTTAACCACTCCCTAAATTTCCTCACTACTCCAAAGGTTTTCTTCACAACTCCAAAAATTTCTTCACCTTTACCAATGTTTCTTCGTCACTCCAAAACTTTATCCACCATTCCAAAAATTCCTTCACCACTCCCAAGATTTCTTCACTACTCCCTAAATTTCCTCACTACTCCGAAAGTTTCTTCACAATTCCTAAAATTTATTCACCACTCAAAAAATTTATTCACAACTCGAAAAATTTATTTACAACTCCCAAAGTTTTTTCACCACTCCCAAAAAAATTTTTAACACTCTCACAGTTTTTTATAACTCCTCAAATTTTCACCATTCCCAAAGATTTCTCACCGTTTCCAATGATTCTTCACCACTCCCAAAATTTCTTCATCACTCTCAAAATTTCTTTACCATACCCAAAATTTCTTCACTCTCCAAAATTTCTTCACCACTCCCAAAATTTCTTCACCACTCCCAAAATTTCATCATCACTCCCAAAACTCCTTTAACACTCCCAAAAAATTTCTCCATCTAATTCTAATTTCTTAATATCTTCTCTCCAACACAATCCCTTTGCCACACCTGTTGAGATTTTTACTCAAAGAAAAACCGAAGATTAACCTTAGACACTCCTAAGTCCTAAACAGAACAATTTTAAATTTAGATTATAAAGCTCTTTAAAACGAAACTTTAAGCCTGTAAAATGCAGAAAAACCGTATTGAATAAAAAATCAACGTCAAAGCGGAATGGGATTCACTATTATAAAACCTAAATTTATGTCACTTTCTTAAAAGGAACCTCGTTCTAACAAAAAATACGCCATGGTTTGATCCCTTCAGCGCCAGAACGCCAATATCATTTTTACAAGATTTTTATGCAGTCTACTTGGCAACTTAACAGCCATCAAAACAAACCCACCAAACCTTGTATGTTAAATTTCATACGTGAAATTAGTGAAAATAACATATACATAACATTCATACATTTGTACATCACATAAATGAATGTATTATAGGTAGTGATTAAAACACCAATCTAAAATTACCCCTTTATTGATTGTTAGGAGAAGAAACGTTTACATGCAGTGAACTGTAGATGTTAAGAGTTAAATTATTTGCTTTTTCTTTTATCGTGTAAAATCACATATATACTAAATATATATGTTAATACATTATATATATATAAAGGTATATAAATATATAATTATTTAATATAAATACGATAATAACTAAAATGAATAATAATCACATAATATAATATAATAACTATACCTTAATATATAAAAACAATATATAATATAAATTAATAATAATATAGATAAATATTAAATATACTATAAATATAATATATAATAACATATATAATAAAATAATATAAAATAATTAAAGAATAAATAAAATAATAAATATAAATTATATTAAATAAGAAAAAATAATACTATATATTAATAAATACTAAAAAGTAAATAAAATATATAATATCAAAAAAAAAAAGAATAAATAATCAATAATAAAGAAATATAATAGTATATAAAAGTTATAAAAAAACAAATATAACTAAGATATTACTAAAGAAAAAAAATGATGAATACAAAACATCAAAACATTTGATAACTCTTTTCCAATAAATATTAATATAACTAAATCACATATAGACCATTCTTCTAAAACAACTAATATATATAAATACATATAGATATAATATATTCATTAAATATATATATATATATATAATTATAATAAAATACAATACTATAATTTAAATAATCATTAATATTTCAAAATGTCTTTGTCTATTATTTTTTTGTGAAAAACTTAAATTCACGTTAAATAACCAAAACAGGATTCAAAAAGAAACAAAATTTGAAAAAAAAAAAAACGCAAAAAAAAGTAGTAACAATATTATATAAATCGGAATTATCATATTTAACAGATAATAGCTCAATTGGTTTGACATACTTATCGCTAGAGTATTCCACACACATATTTATAAATGAACATACTCAATACAATACATATCACAAACTAACACAGGCAACTAAGTTAGATATTTCCAATAATAACAACATATATATATATAATAATATACATACTCTAAAACAACTTAATATAAATATATTATATATTACCAATATACTATAATAAATAATATTATATATAATTATTGAACATAATATTAGTAAAAAATCATATATATATATATAAATTAACCAATATATAATAAATATAATACTATATCTATAATATATATATATATGGTCAGACTTCAGATTAGGGGAAACCTGAATCATTTTCATTGCCGAGCTTACTGTAAGGAGACATAACAAAAAAAAAATATGCATAATGTTGAGTTTGTAATTTTAAATATTTAAAAATATAAACCACTAATATATAAGAAAAGATACTAGATTAACCCTGTTGGTATAAAAAAAAACAATAATAATCTCTCTAAAAAATTAAATACAAAAAAACATAGACTAAATGATAACTTAGTTATATATAAGGATCTAAACTAAAGGCAATATTCTCCGGACCTAACCTCAGGACTCTTAAAACCCAAATGAAGAATAAGATTATATTAACGTATCACGCCAAAAAGCGAGCGCATAGAAAATACTATGCACAAAAGCTAGATGGCTTATTTTAATTAAAACCTAAATATGCAAGACAAAATACACCCACAGAGAGCCCAAACCGCAATAAGTAACAGCGCAAATAAATACTGGGAAATACGGATGATCA
Source organism: Trachelipus rathkii (assembly GCA_015478945.1). Lineage (NCBI taxonomy): Eukaryota > Metazoa > Arthropoda > Malacostraca > Isopoda > Trachelipodidae > Trachelipus > Trachelipus rathkii. The sequence continues at coordinate 2,931 of JABUQX010076598.1, read as the reverse complement.
GAAAGTCTCATCGGACCTCACCGGGGGACAGACAGGGGACATTTGTCGTACTACCCCCTCTGTCCCCAACACTAGTCGCTCAAGCCCACATTAAAATAATATAAATATTATATATAAATAAATATATAAATATAATATAATAAATAATATATAATGATATATATTAAAATTAATATAATATATATATAATAATATTAATAATAATAAATATAAAATAATATATAATATATAATAATATTAAATATATAATAAAATAATAATAAATAATATATAATTATATATATATATTAATATTATATATATATTATATATATAATAAATATTAAAATAATAAGTAATATATATAATTTAATCTAAAAGATATAATAAATATATATAAATATAAGTAATATAAATAATAATATTTATGACATTATATTTCTAACTGGAACTGACATAAAAATAAAAACAATATATTTTTGGCTAAATTTATCTGGCGCTTACCTATTTCTATATACTGCAGAATAAACGGATAAAATGTGTAGAAAGACAGTTGTGTTCATAGACTTCTCGTCTATGTATTTTCTTTGGACTTATTTTCTCTTTATTAAGAACATGGTTTTAAGACTAACAAATGTCTTAATAAAACTAATTTAATTTGAGTGAGCTTGCTCAGAACTCCTCTTTTTACGTGAACATGCCTCTTTTCAAAACTTGTTATTAGATATATGTATAATTATTTATTAATCTATTAAGTTCTTTATAATCTTTTGTTAAGATTATAATTTGCATATTCTTAAATATTGAATGAAGATTATGATAAAAATATGCATTATTTATATACTTTTGTTTATTACATTTATCATCATCTACTATATAATATATTATAATAAATATATAATATTTAAATAATATAATATTTGATAGAATAAATTGGATGATATGTGTTGTGAATTGTGTTAATATAGGTTAATTAGCTTACATAGTATTAAAGGTTTAGTTTGTATTAGTATTGTATTAGCATTGTATTAGTTAGTATTAAATTAGTTAGTTGTATTAGTCAGTGTATTATTAGTAACAACTTCAACTTAAGACATGTTATCTCATCTAGAATCAATATCAAACTTTACTTGCACTCCAGTCACAGAGACAACTTTTGTGCTTCTTATGATAAGACGTGTGGGGGATAAGCATTTATAAAAAACATTAACAACTAATATCACTTTTCCTTACTTCATCTCACACAAGATGTCATTCGGAACACTAGCAACCACTAACATACGGACACACATCTGCTTTATCTATACACCACTACGACTTCATCAACGACATAGCATTCATTACTTAATTTTCAAATATTATTACAACTACTAACTACATATAATTCTGACCAGTATAAAAGCTTATCATGCAACATTAATTCACACTATACGACACTCTATATAATTTTATTAAGACTCACTCTTACTCACGACCCCAACACACATACGATAAAGTAAAAATGCTTCATACACACACAAAACACTATCAGAAATCTTATATAGGTTAAAAACACTCCATTGAAGGATAGCTATTGTTTATTTAGAATTAAAACAAAGTTAAATAGAAAAGTCTAAGTAGCATCGTACTTACCTCCTATTTTTCTTGTAAAGGTTAAAGAAAAAAATGGTATAGTAATATAATAGATACGTATGTGTTAATAAATAATGGGGAGAAAAGATGAGGACTCTTAAGGTATATATTAGTCTCCAATTCTAAAGTAAGATCTAACTCCAAATGGCTCATCGGGAAATGATATTACCCTTATTGTGGTAAAATTGGAAAGGAATTAACATTTTAAACAAAAAAAAATAATTTAGCTATCTTGATTACAATACTGTTTTGGGAACTAATATTTTTTTTTAATTTATTTTTTATTCAAAATGCTTAGTATAGCAGTACAAATTTGATATTCTATTGTTGTAATAAAATATATATACATACACAGAAAGTCATATTTATTATCATCGTATTTTTCATGTAAAACCAAACATAAGCTTTATTTTATTATATATATTATTATAATATATATAAGTATATAAATATTATATAAATATAAATATATACTATATATACATATATATATATTTAATTAATATATATATATATATAATATATATATTATATATATTATTTAATTTATATGATATTATATATAATAAAATATATATATTAAAATCTATATCTATGATTGTATTATTCTATTCATTTTATATATTACAAATTTTTAAATATCTCATTTTTTGTATAGTAATATATACTAATATTATATATTTAATTATTAATATATATATATTTATATTAATATTAATTTAATTATTATTAATATATATATTATATTATATTAATATTTATATATATTAAATATATATATATATAATTAATTAAATATATATATTAAATTTAATATATATATATATATATAAATATATATATAATATAAAGTAAAACAGTATTATTATTAGCAGTACGTAAAGATGCTCATATATGATGTGGTTATTATTATACTTAAATGTTAAAGAGTAGAACTTTATGTTTAATTTACTTATACTAGAGTATTATATTTGGATTAAGACATGGAAGCTAGATTTTTGGGGTGTGGTTAAAGTCCACAAGTAAAATTCTTCTCCAAAATAAACTTTATTGATTATGTAATAGGAAATCTATAAATTTACAAATAGTCTAATTATAATATACCTTACTAAAAACTTTAACAATGTAGAATATGAACGCTACGCTAACTTAAATCCTTAAAAGTTATTTCTACAGTAAATTGAACAAAAAATTGCATAAAATATTCTCCCAAAAAAACTATTGTGACATCTTCAAAATAATTTTAAACGAAAAATAAATAAGGAAAAAATCTTGTGTCAAAAGAGTCTCTCTTCAATATTACGTGACAAGCCGAAATGC
>JABUQX010076597.1:80000-83436 GCA_015478945.1 Trachelipus rathkii | reverse complement strand
TTATACATTATTACTAAGTAGTAAACTGCCTATATATATATCGAGTAATAACTAGCCCTATATATATTAACTCTATTTATAATATATATATAACTATATATATTATAATATATATAATATAATATATATATAATATTTATATAATATAATATAATATATACTTTATATATAATATATACGCTTTAACGTATATATATATAACTACAAGAGATATAATAGTATGATAGCATAGGAGAGTATATGAGAGTAGTATACTATATAGTAATACGTCACTATATAAATATTATTACTACTATATTATATAATATTATACTATCAACTATATATATATATATTGTATATATAGTATATATATATATTGTATATAATTTTATATAGGTACTTATAAAGTATATATTAGAGTAGATACTATGATATACTACTGGGTTATAAGTATATATAGTATCATAAGTATAGTATAGATAATCATATAGATTATATATATATTAATACTATATATAGATATATATATCTATATATATCTATATATATATATATAAATATAAGTGCTATAGTAATAGAGAATAATCTAATATATATTAACCATATAAATATAAGTATATATAGTATTATCAAGGATGTATAAGATGAGTATATATATTATATAATATATATATAATATATAATATATATAATAATAATAGTATATCTTATTTATTTAATATCAAAGTGCACGATTGCTGCAAGTGGTAGAGCCCGTCGCCAAAAACAAAAACGAGGGTCCCAGGTTTTGCGATACTGGTAAGGTGGGAGATTGAGCCATTCTCTCCTTGGGCTTAGCTTCGTCCTACTCAGAAGTAAGAGCACACCCCCTCCTTGAATAAGGTTCTGCTCGTGAGCGCTGGTGTAACCTTGAATAATAATATATATATATATATAATATATATTATTATATATATATATATATTATATATATATATATATATATATATATATAATATATATATATTCTGTATATTATATATAATACTATATATATATATATATGTATATAATATATATTATATTCATAATATATATATAATATCTATATATATATATATTTTTAGGTAGTAGCTATATATATATATAATATATATATTATTATAATAATAATTATATATATATTATATTATATATATATAATATAGTATATATAAATTTAGTATTATATATATATACTATACTATAATTATATATTATATATATATACTGTAATTTATATAATTTAGGGTGGTCGTTATTTACTCTTGGTGAAATTTTCTTTCGTTAATTTTTTAAGCTATCCTACAAATTGTCTCCATTTTATGAGAAAATAATTCCATGTCCCATGCCTCTTCCTTTGATTACACATAATCAGGTGCATACGATTCTGAGATCTATGAACGTCAGAAATACCGTAGCCCCGGTGTCATTCTTTGCAGTGTTTAGAGGGAGTAGGCTTCTCAGCTGGCGACTGTCTCTTTTCAACTCTATTCTCTGTGCCTAAATCTTATATTTTTCCTCAGTGCTGAAAATGCCCATATGTTCAGCTGACTCCCAAAAAGGGTAACCGTTCTCAACCTTCTGACTATCGTCCTGTAGGTCTCACTCGAATTCAGTCGGAAATCTTTGAAACTTCAACAATTTTCTGGATCATCTGAAACCTTATTCTTTCTTTTAGATCACTAGTGTAGTTTCCTAATCTCAAAGTCAACTGATGACACACTTTCTTATCTCACCAATATATGGTATTATGCCATAAGGGACTATTGTGAGTCTTGTTTAGTGGCACTTGACATTTCGAGAGTTTTTAATCTCTAATATCCGTTTCTATAAGTCTTCTTCTTTTCTTTACTTACGTATGTCAAGTTTCCTCTCAGATCGTTCCATGTCGTCACTTGTCGATGGAGCGACTCTTGCCCCTTTCGTAACTGTGGTGTTCCTCAGGGCTCAGTTTTTTCTCTCCAAATTCATTCTTACTTTTCAACAACAATCTTTTCAGCTGTACTTCTAACTCTATTCATTGTTATGTCAATGATTCAAGAATCCATTCTTCCACTCATTTCAAATATGCCCGCCCCTGTTTTGCTTCAAGAGTTGCTTCTCTACTTCAACTTTCCGCCTCAATTTATGCCGCTATGGATGGGATTCCCCAGTGGTGTCGCCCCAATCTTGTGAAATTCAACTTTAAAAACTTAGCTACTTCACAGCTCTCTTTCCTATCCTATTCGATGGCTCAACCGTCTCACCTGTAAACAGTATAAACATTCTTGGTCTAAACATAAACCGTAAATTGTAAACATAAAATTGTAAACTGTGAAAGTTGATGATTTTTTTTGTTCCGAGCAGATATATAAAGGTCTTATCCTCCTTTGTATAGAGTATTGTCCTCACATAAGAACGAGTCTAAGTGTAAAAGACTAATACAGTTTTCTACTTTCAAGCTGCTTTGATCTTCTATCTCTACAATGTGACGCTACCTCATTCCCTCTTTTCTTCAGATACAACAAAGGCAGGTGATCGAGGCAGTTGAAACTACCACTTCGTCAGCCTCGTATCACAAGTGGTGCCTTACTCGCACACAAATATTTTGTGAATATTGGAAACCCCAGGCTTGCTCGTTACAGTGCCTTTTTTTTCCGGCTACCTCTGCTCTGTGGAATTCCATGCCATTATCTGTTTCTTCCTGCTGTATTTGATCTTCCTTTCTTTAGAGCTTGCGCCTGCGCTCACCTGACAGATTTACGTTAGCCATGGATTTGGGTGGGTCTTCTTTCTTACAATTTGAAAAGGTTCTGCCAGTGACTGGTGGTGGTAACCTATTATAAACTGACCTTTAAAAAGGAATAGAACTTATCCAAAAAAGTAATTTCTCGGAGATGATTCCGCGACCTCCAAATCACGAGACAGACTCGTAATCAAAAATGCAATCGAGCGCATCGTTTAACATTTAAATTCCTTTTAGATTTATTTTTTAAACGGAACCATGAGAGAGGAAGAAGGTAAATTAAAAACCTTTTTGCAATAAATATTTTCCAATAACAGATAAAATTTTCTTTTATTACTTTTTAATTGATTCGATTTGTAGAGTACTTTAAATATATTTGCTCTTTCGATTTTAATTTAAATGCATTCCCGTTTTTCAAGTCCTCTCTCTCGGATGTAAGGCTCTATGACGACCTGCGCACGTGACACTCGGCGCATCGACATTCGCAAGGGATTCTCTCTCTCTCTCTCTCTCTCTCTCTCTCCTCTTCTCTCTCTCTCCTCTCTCTCTCTTTCTCTCTCTCTCTTCATCTCCTCTCCTCTTCTAACTTGACCTAAAATTGATTAGACTGTGTGAAGAGAAGGTTAGCACGAGTACCTCTTAAATAAAGGAAATGAAATTAGAGAGTTGAGAAGGGCAGTGTCCATTGTAGATTGAGGAGAGACAGCG
>JABUQX010076597.1:62500-75000 GCA_015478945.1 Trachelipus rathkii | reverse complement strand
AAGGAAGAGAGGGTTATGTTCTTTTCGAGGTGAATAGGATTCTTAAACTGAAACTTAGAAGAGATGAAAGCACATCCGTGAGGAATAGTAAAGACATAGTCATAGACATGCTGGATAGAATTGGGTTTCTCACATGCAATCGAAGCCCTAGTTTTTTTCTGAAAAAGAAATCAGGGTGAAGTGTCCTAAAGCGACAGTATAAGGTTCTATAGACTTATATTCTGCGATAGGGCAGTGTGAAAAATCATTAGTGAAATTCAAGATTAAAGATAGTAAACAAGACTGATCATCAATGGAAGCAAACACTTGGGACTGGGGGCAAACTGCTAGTTGGCCTAAATGTCTACAAAGATCATGGGCTGATTCTTTAAGGTAAGTGTACTTCCGATTACCGTAATTTACAAAGAAGTAACTATTTGGGTCGTTGTACATGACTCGAACTAGTGATTTATTTAAAGGAAGGTGGGTAGGAAAAGGTATTAGTTTGTAGGAAACGAATTTCTCTATTGAGATAAAAGGAATTAAGGTGAATTAGTTCATAGGGGCTAGTTGCAGATTGAATAGTCCAAGAATAGGTTAGAAAAGTTTGATAAGTTTTTGTTTCTAGAGGAATGACTGTGTGAAGTTTAGTCTCTTTGTTCATTTCTAGTATGAAAGGCAATAGGAAGATGGGAGAAAAAAGTTGTGAGTTGGTTATTTTGTTTTTTGCGCGAGTTGGAGTGAATTTATCACTAATTGGTGGATTTGGTGGATGTTATGAACGGTTTGTTCAATTAAATTTATTAACGCCCTGATGCTTCCCAATTGGTTTATTATATTGTGCGTAGCACCTAGACTATTCTGAAACTCTATCAATTTTTGTAAGCTATCCCTGAAATTTATTAAAGTACGAGTATTCGCTTTCAATTGTTCCTTTAATTCAGTAATTAATAAATTTGAGGTAGAGGCATAATTACCTAAGATGTTGATCTTCTTTCGAAGTAGTTTTACCTGTTTATCGGTAGCGGTGCCAAAAAGAATGTTGAGGACGTCTCCTCCAAATTCAAAAGCGGCTCGCTTCCTTTTTGATCTTGCAGAGATCCAAGGTAGTTCACTTACTTCGTTCAGTTTCTGGGCTAACACTTTTACTCGAATGGTCATAAGTTTAAATTCCCATTGGTGAGCCCTTTGATGTGTTGAAACATTTAGAAACATGGTTTCGAACGATGGTAGAAATGATTCTTTGACGTTGGTTACTAGTTTAGTCGTCTTGATGATAGTTTCTTTGATGTCTGGGGGGCATTCTAAGGAGATAACTAGATCGAGGTATCCATCTATGAAATTAACTTCTCCTGTACGATATAGAACTAAACCAGGTAGAATCTTCGTTTCTTCTTTTTCATTTATGAGGTTGCTTTGGCATGTTGATACGATGATGAGTAGCAACAAAACTGGTATTCCGAAATTCATTTCTGAAATATTTATACTTTATACTTTTCTTGGTTTTGATATATTTAAAGGTCGCCTAATTATGTCTAATAATTGTTTAAAATTAATTGGTTAGTTAAAGCGTTCGCGTCTTATTACCTAACCTAACTAGTTTCTTAACTATAATCGAGTTAGTAGAATTAAAATCTAATCTAAATGTAAGAGTTCTTTAGACTTAATTTTATATACTATTTAGTATTTAGTTACTTACTTACTTACTTTAATTCTTATTAGTCGTTTAATTACTAAATTAGTTTTATTACTTACTTACTCGTTACTTATTTTTTTGTTTTCTTAAATAGAAAAGTTTTTTGGATTTTCTATTTTGTATTTATTTTTTGTATTAAAAATTGCTGTCCCCCCCCTTGTTCTGAGAGTGAAACATTTTTTAAAGGTTTCTTCTTTATATAAAAAATGAGTAAAATTATAACACTGATCTAAATCTATCGAGCTAACAATGCTAAATCTAAGATTAGATTTTCTTATGAATTATTGTATTAAATCCCGACTAATTTTTCTTATTTTAAAAGAATGTGTATTAACCAAGCTAATTAATCTAATTTATGACATCGTCGTCTAATCCAGTTAAGGTTTTTTCCTAATCCATCCTAAGTAATTTTCTTATAACATAAAAAAAAATTAGTACAGGCCGCGAAGCGAAATGTAACTTTCATCATATCCTTAAATTAAAAGTAAATCCTTCTTAGCTAATACAGAATAAGAAGAATCCATGGCTAAAAACTAAAAAGAATTTTTTTTCCTTAACTCTAGGAATATACAGCAGTATATACAAAATTGGGATGAACTAGTAACCAGGAGGCAAATACCAAGCTTTCCCTCCTCGGACCGTTGTGTTCAAATCCAATTTAACAGGTGGAGGCTGGACAGGAGTCTTCGCTGTAGTCTCCGTGTTGTCACTTGCCTCGGGCTGTTGTTGCAAAGCTTGTTCCTTCATCCTTGTTTGACTTCGGGTAACTCGGGGTGTAGAATCTCTAGGACCAGTAAACAGATTATGGGGCCGATAAGAAGGGTCCTGTTTTCTGTTGTCTGGGATGAACTCTTTAGGAGATGAATCTACGACCGGGGGAATGGGATATTGGTGGCCATCTTTTACTGGGGAAGTTGGAGATTTCACAGGGGAATTTGCTCTTGGAGGGGCTCCACCGTAGGCTCCATACACCTCACCTTCGTGTGCCGGTGGCTCCTGAAGAATCTCTTGAACAGGGTTTTCTAGGGAAATCTCTTGTTGGATAGGGGATAAAGATGGTCTAAACTCCTTTCTCCGCACCGCAGCGTTGGAGGGAGTTTTTGGGAAGTCAATCTTTGGAGTGGAACACTTAAATTCAACGTCTGGACGAGCTCTTCCGGCGACTACATCGCTGTACCTTCTTCTTTCTACAATCTCATCGCTAAATCTTCTTTCTTCCACGGGTTTACTTTCTCTTACAGGTTCCACTGGGGTCGGTTGTTGCACGGGAGTTGGATGGCTCCAAGAATTCGTACTACTCGGTACCGGCTGAGGTGGGGGAATAGAGTAAGAGTTGTAGTGTTCTTGCTGAGATTGTGGTGGATGGGGAATTGGAAAGTAGCTGTGTCCGGACTGAATTTGTGGCGTCATGGGAATTTGGAAAGAATATTGGGAAGACATTTGATCTGTAGGAGGAGAAATTTCTTCCACTTCATCTACTTCTTCTATTTCTTCGTCTCCTTCTTCTTCTCTTTCGTCTTCTTCCTCCTCTTCTCCTCTTTCTTCTTCTTCTTTTCTCTCAGAAGAGACTCCTGGGTCGCTTCTCTGCTGTCTTTCCTCAATTCTTTCCCTTTTTTGTTCTTTGGAGCTTAACATTTCTTTCACTGCGTGGGGATTCCAAACTTCGTCATTCATGAAGTCAAAGTGTGACTCGGTGAACTTTTCTGCTGGGATCACCTTGGCGTTGTCCACGTGGACGGGGAAGGTTCGGCCTGAATCTAAACAACACACCATTAACTTGTTAGGTCCTCTTAAACATTGTACAATGTATGGCCCTTCAAACTTGGGACATAACTTAGAACTTTGATGGGGTGGTTTGACTGCTCTAATGAAGACATAATCTCCTATTTTAAACTCTCTTTGCTTGGCCCTTTTATGTTGTTGCTCCAAAGTTTTTGTGGTTTCCGCTTCTAACTTCTCTCTTGCCAAATCTCTTATATAATCGATCCTTTCTACTATCGTATCTACTTCATCTTCGTCCGAAATGAATCTCATTTTCTCTGACTTATTTACAAAGGGTGATACATAATCAGGCATCTCGTAAGGGAGCCTCTTTATGTAACCATGTAACAGGAAGTGGGGTGAAGACCCTATAGATCGATTATACGCGGAATTGATAGCGATTTGGGCAAAGCTCAGGTATTTATCCCAATCTCGGTGGTTTGCATTCACGTAGTGTCGCAAGAAAGATTCAATATCTGCATTTATTCTTTCTACAACACCATTTTGGGATGCTTTGTAAGGCAAAATTTCCACCTTCTTTATCCTCCACGCCTTACATAGGTCCTTAAACACCTGGCTCGTAAATTCCAAGGCATTGTCAGAGACAAGCAGTTGAGGGGCGCTATGCCTACATATGACCCTCTCTTGTAATGCTCTGGCACATTCTTCGCTCGTTCTCGTCTTACAAGGCACTAATTCGACATATCGCGTCAAAACGTCGCGAAATACTAAGATGTATTTGGCTCCTGATCCTGTACACGAAGGCAATTTTCCAATACTGTCAACATGAACGCGTGAGAAAGGGGTGTATGGCAATGGCCATCTATTAATCTCTGCGACAGGGGGTCTAGGACCCTTAGTTCTGGCGCACGACACACATTGACTACAGTATTCCTTAACTAACTTTTGAACACCAGGGAAATGGTATTTCTCCTCTACTCTCTTTTCAGTTCTTTGCTGACCACCGTGTCCAACGGTGACAGGCTAGTGAGAGAGCCGTGGCATCTGGTCTTATCACCGTGTAGAAAATCATTACTATCTAGTGGAACATGTACAAGAATAGGTTTTGCTTTTCTTCTAGCAAGCGTCAAATGTTAAAGATTGGCCTTTATTAAGATGTGTGGGTGTGTATTGGGATTCTCTTCGGCCCATTTTTACCAATTTTCCTACACGGGGACATTTCTGTTGTTCTTTGATGAAATTTTCCCGACTCAACGCGAAATCGATTCGCGGGAGCTTTTCTGTTGTTTCTGCTCTCTCTGCTTTCTCTGTTCTCTCTGTTTTCGCTTTTTCTTTGACCAGGAACACATTAGATGCCGGATGCCTACTCAAATAGTCGGGGGCAACGTTGTTCTTTCCTTTTTTATACACTATGGTGGGTGAGAAACTGTTTACTAAGAGATTCCATCTGGCTAACCGGCCGGTCCGGTCTGCTGCTTATTTCTAAAAATAAAGCAGAGAGGTTGGTTGTCGGTGATGATAGTGACCTTATAGCCGAAGATGGTGTTCTTAAACTTTTGCAAGCAGAACACCACGGCTAAACACTCCTTTTCGATCGTATCATAATTTAACTCACTGCCCCTGAGTATCCGGGACACGAAAGATAAGGGCTTCTCTTTCCCTTCATCTGTCAGTTGGTACAACACTCCTCCTATTCCGTAATTACTGGCATCTGTGTTCACGAAGAATTCTTTGCTGTAATCAGGAAAAGTCAGTTGTGGCTGCACCACTAGTTTCTCTTTTAAAGTGTCGAAAGCTTGTTGTTGTTTTTCCGTCCAAAGGAAAGGGACATTTTTCTTTATCAGATCATACAGAGGTTGTGCTACCGCGGCGAAGTCCTTTATGAGGAAGCGAAAATAAGAGAAGAACCCAAGCAAACTCTGTGTCTCCTTCACATTTGTAGGAGGGACGAAACTCTTCATTGTTTCTACCTTGGCCGGATCTGGGCTAATTCCATGTCTTCCTATCTTGAATCCTAAGTACAAAACAGCTGATTGTAGGAAGCTACACTTAGATAATTTTATTCTCAGCTTATTTTCTCTGAAAGCAGCAAGTACTTTCTTCAAATTTTCAAAGTGTTCCTCCACGTTCCTGCCCAGGATCAAAACGTCGTCTAGATAGACTTGTGCGACCGGTCCTAAGAGGTGGTTCAAGGCCATTGTCATCGTGCGGGCATAAATGCTTGGGGCATTCTTATGTCCGAACATCAAGCGAGTGGGACACCAAAGGCCCTTCCTTGTCCTAAATGCCATCAGCTTTTGTGTCTCCTCCTCTATCTCTAAGGCGTTATACGCGTCCAATAAATCTACGGATGTAAACACGGTATTACCCCCTAGGGACGTAAAAATCTCGTCGATTGAAGGCAGAGGGAACACGTCCTGAACGCTATGGGAGTTGAGGTACCTGTAATCCAAACACACTCTAGGCTTTGAACTATTCTTTTTAGCCACTACCAGTAACGGAGACGAGTGGGGGCTGTACCCTGCTTTGATGTACCCCTTTTTCAGTGCAGAATCGGTGAAATCATCGATGTCTTGCAAGTACCGGTGCGGTAATCTGTATTGTTTTCGAAAGATTACTTTAGGGGCATCGGGTAACAGCTCAATCTTAAATTTCTGAAGCGGACAGACTGGGACAGCATCATCATCTAGTGCCAATACGTCATGGTAGTCCATGAGGAGCTCTAGCAATTCCTCCAGATACTCTGGGTTTTCGAGAAGACAATTCTCTGCATCCTCTTTTGACATCTTCTCTTCTATGATCTCTTTGTACACCCTCCTTAACTCTGTCTTTGTAAGACCTTTTGAGCAGGTGGCTACATTAGCAGAGACCGTTCTCTGGTGCCCTCTATCGTCTGTACTTCTCGGGATTGGTTGGCTCATAATCGGATACCCTTCTCCTAGATTCACACCTTTATGCAAATAAAATGATTTGTCACTCAAATTTATATAACTGAGGATAACTGTGTTATCCCTCACTGGACTAATTGTATTCGCAACGTACAAGGGTCCTTTCGTGAAAGCTGGTGTCATTATGCACATTCGCTCCAGTTCTATATCATCTTGAGTTTCCGGTCGGAGTTTTAGATATCCGCATGATTGACTAGGCAAAACAGTCTTCTCAATTACCTTTAAATTTATCTTAATTTCTTCATCCATCATCAAATGGCCATCTCCTTCATGGTCATCGCTCTCCAAAACTTCCAAATCTTCGGATTGGCCCAAATTTTCTTCCATAGCTGAGGGAGTGTGCTTGAATCTGGGTCTGGCCCCTCGGGAATCAGCGCTGCGATGAGTGAGGGGTGGGTTCGCGAGGCCCACCTTGTCTCTTTTCATCTTGTCTGGCTCCCCTTGAGCTTCTCCTTTCAAGGCAGTTTCCCTGTCTCTTTTCCTCTGTATAGGCGCTGGCAGCTTCTTCGAAGTCCGAACTGAAGAGGTTGTCTTCCCTCTCTGGGACACAGACAAATCGACCTTCCTATAGGAGCGAGGTTCTACCGCGGCGTGTACGTTATTAACTGGCCAGGCGGCCTCCCTATGAGAAAGATGCTTACCCGCGTTGCGTGCGTTATAAACTGGCAAGGCGGCCTCCCTACGAAAAAGATGCTGATCCGCGTTGCGTGCGCTATTAGCTGGCAAGGCGGTCCTCTTAGGAAAAAGATGCTTATCCGCAGCTCGTGCGGGTGGTTTAGCGAAAATTTGGTTCGAATCCTTTGTTCCCCCCCCTCTCGGTCCTCGGGCCGGGGGCAACTGTTCCTCCCTTTTCTTGAGGTCCCTTATTACTTTAAGATTCCCTCCAGAAACTTCTCTAACCAAATAAATTCCGAGTGGGTCGGCAAAGATCGGAATGTCTACCTCTCTATCCTCCTTGATAGACATCTGTGCAGAAAAGAAGTTCAAAGTTATGGGAATGTTAGACAAAACATTGCTACCCAAAAGAATATCCCAACTATTCTCTCCATCGTTATCGCTCACTTGGAATGTAGTGAGGTAATGCTTTTTATGTAGGCGAAGGTATAGTTGTATTTCTCCCTTTAAGACCGTTGGCTTACTGTTCACCCCCTGTACTACTAAATCGGTATTACGGAGGACTACTTTAAAGTTTCCCTCCTTTTCCAATTGTTTGAGCCGCCGGGCGGTGACGATACTGACACTGGATCCTGTGTCAACCAAGACTTTGGTCTTCGCCTCCCTACTACTCAAAGATGGAGCAAGGTAGACATTGGTGTAAAAGTGTCGTCCCAGCCTAAAAGGTTGCTGTACGACTTCTTTTCTTTTTCTCTTAACTTCCCATCTTTTCTCCCTATCTTTAAACTTTTTTCTCACACGTCTCTTCTCTTTGCCCGACTCTAAAAATTTTCATTCTCTATCCTATTCTGAGGATGAGAAAGTTCACCTTCATACATCTCATCACCATACTCCACTTCTTCATTCACCTCAAAATCTCTTGGCTGGCTCTCAGCCATATATACTCTCGCGTTGGTCTTTACCTTCCCATCTGGGGGCTTGTACCCTCCCTTTTTCTTGGGAAAGGTCCTGGGCCCTCGCTTGTCTGGGTAATAAGGTTCTGGCTTTTTCGCTCTTATCCCTTTGTCCATGTCCATCTTACTGTTGTATGGAGTGAACATCAGCGGGGTTTCTGGGGTAGGTCTCCAGGGCGGTGCTCCTCTACACTTAGGTTGCGACCCCCTTCGATGGTATGCCATGCATTCTCGGCAGTAGGGCCATTCCCAGCGGCATGCTTGGGACGAGTGACCCACTGATTCACAAAAGAAGCACACATAGTGTTCTTTTAACTCCTGGGCTGACATCTTTAAGGTGCCCCTATATCTCGGTGTACCATACCCCGTCTTCACTTCTTCTCTTTTCTTTTGAAAAGTATTATTCGGCTTTACCTCATCTCTCCTCCTTTGAGGAGTGTTGCTGGTTCTCACCTCCTCCCTTCCCTTCTCCTCATACCTTGGCTTCATAGGTTCCCTGTTGTCCCTGTATGAATTATTAACTCCAACCCTCTGTCTCCCTCCCGATTCTTCTTTGGCCAAGAGCACTCTAGTGGTGCGGCTCTCATTTGGCCTTCTATACTCATCTTTTAATAAAGCTCCATTTGAAATTTGAGACAGCTTTTCGATCAATTCATTTAAATTCATCTCTGTATCGAATACCCTAAGGATCTTTTCACGTAATCTGTCTCCATCTCTTCTTTCATTTACGTTTTGAATGATCTTCCCTGTAACCAATAGGTTTATCTGCCTGGAGTTGAAGATTGCTTTATCATCCAGATCATGCAGGCGGCTCTGGTACTTCATTAACCGGTCTTTTAGTTCTAACACGAAATCAGTAAAAATTGAGTCTCTCTCCCTTCTATATTCTAAAAATTCCAACATTAAGTCGAAAACGGTTTTTCTCTCTTCCGGTTGTAGAAAAATTTTTAACTGGGCGAGAAAGTCTTCTAATTTGGTAAATTTTGAGAAAGAGTTATCTCTGAGCATATATTTTCTGGCTTCGCTATTTTGATCGGATGATATTGCCGCCTTTGCAAAAGTGATCTTTTGACTTTCATTTAATGGGCCTAAAGCATCTAGTTGTGCATTCAAAGAAGTAATGAAATCTGGATATAAGATCCCTTTCCATATTCTTGTCTTAAGATGTCTGCCAAATAACTTCAAATTTTCGGGAATCGTTGGAAACGCGGTGTTGAACAGATTCGTTGGGTAATAGGGCGCTCCCCCAAAAAAAAATTTTGGGTTTTTTTTTTTTTTATATAGGGATATCCTTGCCATGCTCCGGGGTAAGGAGGGAACTGGTTAGGCATGGTGTAATTGCCAGGTGGCATGCCTGTATAATAGAGAGGTGGGGGCATCGTCCCCGTTGGTAAAAACCCATAATTAGCGGTGTTCTGGCCTGCTGGAGCACCTTCGTTGGTGTTTCCTCCCACAACTCCTCCTGTGAGGACGTTGGTTTGTTGTTGAGCGTTGTTAGGCCCAGCAGGGGTTTGGGCCGATCCTATGGCTTGGTTCTGGATCGGTGGGGGCCCGTCGGGTCCCCATGGGGAGGTGTTCTGTAATTCGGCACCCTCCCACTTGCTTTCATTGAGGTTATGTGGTTCGAACCCACCCCAATTCCTACGCACTTTCTTTTTAGTAGTAGTGTCAACAGTAGCAGGCTTGAGCTGTAGATTTAATGTGTTGTCCAAAGCAACCGTTTTTTGCATGTATGGTGGAGTTTCGACCTTCTGAGTTGGTCTCCTCTCTCGGATGTCTTGGGGCGTTAGGCTAAAGAATGCGCTGTATGGGTTCTGACTGGTGCTCGGCAACAGAGGATCTAAAATAGAAGGGTTCCTTGTGGGAGGTTCTTGCCCCCCTTCTGTAGTGGGCGTCTCGCCAGTGCCCCCCCCTAAATTTACTTGTCCCTGCCCCTGACCTTCGTCAGTTCCATTTCTATTCAGATCGAGGTTCTCATCCTCGTCTCCTTCGTTTTCGTGGCCATTATCCCCTTGCTCATCGTGGTCGAGAGGCTTCTCATCTTCCTCATTTCCCCCTCCCTTGGCCCCTCCGTTGGCGCTCGGGGTCACCTTTGTGGCCCACGCCCATCGAACCAAATAAGAGAGTACGAGAAACAATAAGCACAAAACCCAACCAATTAAAATGGTAAAATCCACCATTTTGTTTTTTCGTAATCACAAAATAATGCACAATATGTCCGTATGACACTTAACTATCTCTACTGTATACGTGCTAAAGCAGTGTCAACTAGTGTTGAAATTATAAATGTTGTCTGCGGACCCTCTCGATACTACTATATATATATATATATTTATATAGATTTTTATTAAAATGCGAAAAATAGTTGTAGGTGGTCCCCAATATTTAACCTATAATGTCAAAATGGTGGAAAACTCAACAGAAAAAATGTTGTCCGCAGATCTCATATGCTACTACTTCTACTACTCAGACTATCTTTTTACTACTATGCGATGTTTATTTCACCTAATTGAGGTGTTTTAAACAGAAAATCTTCATAAATTTTTTTCGTTTTTTCCCCAACTTATAGCCTCTATATGATATATATATATATATATATATATATATTATATATAATATATATATATATTATATATATTATATAGTATATATATAAAACTTATAATAAATACATATATATACTAGTCTTAAAAGTTTAATCTTAATGTTGTATATTTAGCGTTTGGGAATATGGCTTTCTCAGGCTTTCCTGGTCCAGCAAAGGTGGGGGATTAATAATCATGGGGGTACCTCTATAGGGTAGATATATAGTATATAATATATATATATTTATATATATCTATACTATATATATATATATATATATATATATATATATATATATATATATATATATATAAATTATTATACTTAGGACTAGCCCCCCCGTAGGATGGTTTCCAAATAAAAAAAGTCATTAATTCATTATCAGTAAATGCACCCATACAAGTTGGATATATTATATATTATATTATATATATATATATATATATATATATATATATATATATATTATATATATGATATATATATATATATATATTATGGATATATATATATATATATATATATATATATATAAGTGAGTTGAAATAGCCTTAAGAAGAGAAAGAAAGAAAATTTCAGTTCGAGGATTTGTTCTGTTTCCAATGCTGCCCCAATGTATGCAACGTTTGGTGCGGAATTTGAACGAAGTGTTTATATTAGGTGCATTCCAATGTTTCAGGTTGGTCGGTTGCCAAGTTCGATTTCTCTCGCGGCTCCGGCCTCGGTTTCATAAACACTTTCTCGTCCACAACTCCGACAAAACGCACAATTTGCTGTGAGCTGGTGGTTAAAATTCTCTCTTGATTTTCCTCTTTCCGACTCCTGCGCTTTTCAACGCTGTTGTCAAGGTAAAGAAAAGAATGAATAAAGGAGGAGATGAAGGAAAATGAGATAATTAGTATCACCCCTGGTTCCCCCAATTTCAAATTTTCTTAACGCTAAATATCCTTATTTTACAAGCATTAAGAAATTCGTTTTACAAATATTTGATTTGAAAAATGGACAGTATACATTTCATTAAATTATGTAATTATTTATTTTATTGTTGTGAAATGTTTTCAACCAATCATAAATTATTTTATATAGTGTGGTTGATAACGATCGCAAGGCTTGATCATCTCTTTCAACCTTCACCATGCAAACATATATAATAATAATAATAATGATAATATAATATTAAATCAAAATTTTCCTTTTCCCTTTTCAAAGAAAGTTTTTAATTTAATGTATAACGGCCATAAAAATGATAATGCGAATGATTCGTTCATTCACGTTACCACAGATATGCAAATAATGGACAAAATAGTATAATAATAAAAAATAATAATAATAATAAAAATCAAATTTTTTATTATTGGCTTAAATTAACGGTGGATCCACCTGAATTATTATTTTAATAGTCCCTAACTATTTAACTAGCTAGTTTAAGAATTATAGGCCTTTATATATATATAATATATATATATTTAATATATATATATTATATATATATATATTATATTATTATATATATATATATATAATATATATATATATATATATATATATATATATATATATATATTTTTTTGAGTAGATACAATCAAATGTTGATTTAATTGTATCTGTCTCTCTTACGGGTACATATGCCCACTTTATTGGACCTAAAGAGGTGTCTGGATGAGTAAATAGCTGTGGGCCAGGGCGCGGACATGCTATCTGAATTTGTCATCTCAAAAGAACGATTCGGAATCCGTCGCAAGGGAAAGCCACTTTATAGTAATATATTCTTGACTTCTTATTACTATCTATGGCTAGAAGGGCATTGAAGTAAGTCTTCTAGCAATACTTTATTTTCGCCCAATGTGGGACTTTTAACAGACAAACTCAAATCACAAAACAAGATCCATATAAAAAACACCTAAGGGATAATAAACTTTTGATAAGAAAAGTACACAATAAAAATATAATTGCTGGAATTAATGAAGGTATTAATAATTACTAATGAAATACATATTTGCG
>JABUQX010076597.1:55000-57500 GCA_015478945.1 Trachelipus rathkii | reverse complement strand
AACGAGGGGGGACTTTCCGTCCCCCCTCTGTCCCAACCGTCGGCTCGAGCCCCTTAAAAAAATAATAAAAAAAAAATTCACACAAAATTACACAAAAAAATTCAACATGTATAATAAAGCAACCATCTGGCAACTTTTCTCTTTTCTAGTTAGTTTAAGTTACATGTCATACTGCATGGTAGATGATTAATGTTCACCGTTTTATCATATCTGTTATTTCTTATTGTAATCCTTTAAGGGCAAGTGCCAATATATCTTATATATATATAGTATTTTATATATAATATATATAATGTATATCTCTCTATATATATGTATATATATATTATATATAATTACTATATAATATATATATATATGGGAGTATGTAGAGGTTCTTTTTATTTCAGGTTGACTTGTTGCGGTGGGGGGGGATTTGAACGGCAAATTGAAGAACATGAACCTTTATATGTTTTACCAGACGCTGTTGTTTTAAGGGTTTATATAGAACGAAAATAACTGAAGAAAAGAAAGCATTCTCGATAGATAATGAAGTAGTAAATTACTAATTACCATAACGTAGTTAAAAACTTAAACATACTGGTCTTTTAAGAACTAATATCTAATTAGTGTTTTTCCGGTAGCTTTGCATATTATGCTTTTGGAAAGTCGATCAGTGCATTGATTAGCGTCTAGCTTATTCTTGCACACTAGCATTAGCCTTTATAGCCCACATATTGAATGGAGCTCCTCCTAGACATCACCCGTGTATCAGTCTAAGAGCAAAAGTCCAGTCAATCACAGCGTGGCAACGACCTCCATTCCTTTCTCACCTCGAACAACACGACATATCGGTGAAGAAGTAGGCCAAAGCATTGATGATGAGGTGTTTTCGAGACTCGGGATGCTATGCTTCAGAATTGAGCGCAACGAGAGTGTGTTCTAATGAAATGCGGCCGGAGAATATTGTCAGTAAATAAGCCTAGCTTGGTGTCATAAAGCAAGCACGATCAGCTTATTCTGGGACTGCTCAAGGGCATTATCAGTGAATACGTGAAAAACATACGCAATTAAATATCTATTAGATATAACAAAGAATGGTAACGAGCGCTTTTTTTGACAATAGCGTTAGTAGAGTTAAGATATTAATAGATGAATACCTCATCATTATCTTATCGATGATGTGTGTCGCTTTTTTCATTTTTCGCGAATAAACCTTAAACTAACAGCAGTTCTGGAAAACGATATAAGGTTCGAGTTTTTTATTTCTGATCAAACCCGATAACATTGTACCGCATCTCCTACTCTCCGAATATATAGTATAGAGTCATAATAATCAATATCTATATATTATATATTATATATATATATATAGTTAATAGTAAATATTATATACTGATAGTAGTAGGTTAGTATAAGTATTACATATATACTATATATTATATATATATATTTGTCTGGGTCGCTTGTTACCTCTTATGTAATAAGGTCAATCTGTATAATCTTTAGGTAATGGTAAATATACAGATATCGTAAATATACGCTTCGAACGCAGCTTAATCAATATAACCAGCACTGTGACGTGCTAACTTAAACTCCAATTAGAGAGAGAAAAAGTTGCCACATTTGCTTTATTATATGTTATTTTATATGTTAATATTTGGGTGTAATTTTTTTTTATTTATTTTTTCAAGGGGTCGGAGCGACGGTGGGACAGGAGGGGACGAAGTCCCCCGTGTCCCCGCTGAGGCCGGGGACCCAGACCTCTTTTCCATCTTGGCGATTTAATCTTGGGTATGGCCTTTGGTTTTTTTAAAAAAAAAAAAAAAAACTTTTTTGTCAAACCGCTAGCTCTATTGGCTTGAAATAAGAAAAAAAATCGATTACGATCGGTCGGTTCGATATATATGTTACATCCTTTTAAAGGGAAGTTCCTTAATATATATATATATAGTTATTATATTATATTATATATATATTTATATTATATATTATTATATATAGGTATTATGTATTATAATCTAGTATTTATTATATATATATATTTATATATAGGGATCTTCTGAGAATATATTTTGACACTAGGAGTAGGCGAATGGTTGCTAGATGATTAATTTAGTGGTTAGTATTTTTTTTCTCCTTAAGGGGTAGTGGTGGGTTTGGATATGCAGAGTCAAATTTGGACCTTGGACTTACGACGGTTCTCCTCGTTTGGGTAAAGTTCGGCGATAGGGAAAAGAATTCATTTTAGGAATGGTAGATCGTAATAATTTTGTGTGAACTATATAATAAATATATAGAAATTTCCTTTACGAAAGAACTCTTATAATTATATAATATTATTTTATATATAATATATATTATATTATATATTATTAGTATATATATATATATATATAATATATATATATTATATATATATATATTATATATTTATTATATATATATATATTATTATATATATATATATATAATATATCAGTGGCGTACTTGAGATTACACTTGGGTAGTGCAAAGGTTA
>JABUQX010076597.1:27500-50000 GCA_015478945.1 Trachelipus rathkii | reverse complement strand
ATTCGCATTATCATTTTTATGGCCGTTATACATTAAATTAAAAACTTTCTTTTGAGAAAAAGAAAATTTTTGATTTAATTATTATTATTATCATTATTATTATTATTATTATTATTTGCATGGTGAAGGTTGAAAGAGATGATCAAGGCCTTGCATCGTTATTCAACCACACTATGTAAATAATTAAGATTGGTTTGGGAAAATATTTCCCCACTAATTAAAATAATAATTAATAATAGATGATAATTGATATATGTCCATTTTTTCAAATTTCAAATATTTTGTAAACAAATGCCATATTGCTTGTAAAATAAGGATATTTAGCGTTAAGAAAATTTGAAATTGGGGGAACCAGGGGTGATACTAATTATCTCATTTTCCTTTATCTCCTCCTTTATTCATTCTTTTCTTCACCTTGACAACAGCGTTGAAAAGCGCAAGAGTCGAGAAGAGAGGAAGTCAGGAGAGAATTGCAAAGCCATCGACTCACAAAATTGTCGTTTTTTGTCGGAATTTTCTGAGCGAGAATTGGTTACGAAAAATTGGAGTCGGAGTTACCGAGAGAAATCGAACGAGACCGACAAACTAACCGGAGCATTGGAATGCGGCCAATGTAAACATTTCGTTCAAAACTTCGCCAAAACTCCACTCTAGAGCCTCATTGGAAATAGAGAAATTCTTGAAACTGAATTTTCTTCCTTTCTTTTCTTTGAAATTACTTCAAACCTGCTTTTATATATATATATATATATATATATATATATATATATATATATATATATATATATATATATATATATATATATATATATATATATATATATATATATATATATATAATATATATAACTGCTGCTATATATATATATATATATATATATATATATACTTGTATTTATTTGTGTCACAGACATACGCTGATTTTTATGGGAAACCATTTACGCTATAGTAACCTATTACTAAAATAATATATATATATATATATATATATATATATATATATATATACTCACTGTATATATATATATATATATATATATATATATATATATATATATATATATATACCTACTAGAGGGTAACCCCATATTATTAATCCCCACTTTTGCTGGACCAGGAAAGCCTGAGAAAGCCATATTCCCAAACGCTAATTAAAATTAAGATAATTTTAAGACTATATATATATATATCCAATATATATATATATATATATATATATATATATATATATATATATATATATATATATATATATATATATATATATATAATATATACTATCTTTATATATATATATATATATATAGGGGGCCAGTTAAGTTGGGAAAACGAAAAAAATTTATGAAGATTTTCTGTTTAAAACACCTCAATTAGGTGAAATAAACATCGCATAGTAGTAAAAAGATAGTCTGAGTAGTAGAAGTAGTAGCATATGAGATCTGCGGACAACATTTTTTCTGTTGAGTTTTCCACCAATTTGACATTATAGGTTAAATATTGGGGACCACCTACAACTATTTTTCGCATTTTAATAAAAATCTATATAAATATATATATATATATATATATAGTAGTATTCGAGAGGGTCCGCAGACAACATTTATAATTTCAACACTAGTTGACACTGCTTTAGCACGTATACAGTAGAGATAGTTAAGTGTCATACCGACCTATTGTGCATTATTTTGTGATTACGAAAAAACAAAATGGCGGAGAAACCAATTTCGGAGATAGGAGATAACGGTGCTGCTGACGAAGAGAGAGATGAAGAGAATCTCGGAGTGAATAGAGACGGTAATGACGAAGGTCATATTTCAGATCAGGCAAATGGAGGGGGGGGCGGAGATGAAACGCCCATAACCCAAGAAAGGGGGCGCGCTCCCCCAGGGATTACCCCTATCCTAACCCCTGTGGACCCAAGGACCAGTCAGAACCCCTACATCACTCTTCTTAGCCAGGCATCCCAAGTAGTAAGGGAGGGAGCACCTCCCCCACGGGTCGAAACTCCACCATATATGCAAAAAACGGTTGCGCTGGACAACACATTGAACCTACAGCTTAAGCCTGCTACTGTTGACACTACTGTGAAAAAGAAAGTTCGTAGGAATTGGGGGGGATTCGAAGCACAGAACCTCAATGAAAGCAAGTGGGAGGGTGCAGAAATACCGAACACCTCCCCATGGGGACCAGACGGCCCCCCAGCGATACAGAACCAAGCCACAGGCTCGGTCCGAACCCCTGCTGGGCCTAACACCGCTCAACAACCACCAAGCGTCCTCACAGGAGGAGTTATGGGAGGAAGCAACACCGAAAGCGCTCCAGCAGGCCAGAACACCGCTAATTATGGGTTTTTACCTACGGGGACGATGCCCCCACCTCTCTATTATACAGGCATGCCACCTGGCAATTACACCATGCCTAACCAGTTCCATCCTTACCCCGGAGCATGGCAAGGATACCCCTATATGCCTCCACAACCAATAGGAGCGCCCTATTACCCCACTAACCTGTTCAACACTGCGTTTCCAACGATTCCGGACAATTTAAAATTATTTGGCAGACATCTTAAGACAAGAATATGGAAAGGCATCTTATACCCAGATTTCATTTCTTCTTTGAATGCACAGCTAGATGCTTTAGGCCCATTAAATGAAAGTCAAAAGATCACTTTTGCAAAGTCGGCAATATCATCCGATCAAAACAGCGAAGCGAGAAAATATATGCTCAGAGATAACTCTTTCTCAAAATTTACCAGATTAGAAGACTTTCTCGCCCAGTTAAGGATTTTTCTACAACCGGAAGAGAAGAAAACAGTTTTCGACTTAATGTTGGAATTTTTAGAATATAGAAGGGAGAGAGACTCAATTTTTACTGACTTCGTGCTAGAACTAAAAGACCGGTTAACGAAGTACCAGAGCCGCCTGCATGATCTGGATGATAAAGCAATCTTCAACTCCAGGCAGATAAACCTATTGGTTACAGGGAAGATCATTCAAAACGTAAATGAAAGAAGGGATGGAGACAGATTACGAGAGAAGATCCTTAGGGTATTCGATACCGAGATGAATTTGAATGAATTGATCGAAAAGTTGTCTCAAATCTCAAATGGAGCTTTGTTAAAAGATGAGTATAGAAGGCCAAATGAGGGCCGCACCACTAGGGTGTTCTTGGCCAAAGAAGAATCGGAAGGGAAACAGAGGGTTGGAGTTAATAATTCATATAGGGACAACAGGGAACAATGGAAGCCAAGGTATGAGGAGAAAGGAAGGGAGGAGGTGAAACCCAGCTACACTCCTCAAAGGAGGAGAGATGAGGTGAAATCGAACAATACTTTTCAAAAGAAAAGAGAAAAAATGAAGACAGGGCATGTCACACCGAGTTTTAAGGGTTTCTTGAAGAAGATGTCCGCCCAGGAGTTAAGAGAACATCCTGTGTGCTTCTTTTGCGAGACGGTGGGTCATTCGTCCCAAGCATGCCGCTGGGAATGGCCGTACTGCCGGGAATGCATGGCATACCATCGAAGGGGGTCGCAACCTAAGTGTAGAGGAGCACCGCCCTGGAGACCGACCCCAGAAAGCTTGCTGATGTTCACTCCATACAATAGCAAAATTGATATGGACAAAGGGATAAAAGCGAGAAAGCCTGAGTCTTACAACCCAGACAGGCGAGGGCCTAGGACCTTTCCCAAGAAAAGGGAAGGGTACAAGCCTCCTGATGGGAAGGTAAAGAACAACGCGAGAGTATATGTGGCTGAGAGCCAGCCAAGAGATTTTGAGGTGAATGAAGAAGTGGAGTATGGTGATGAGATGTATGAAGGTGAACTCTCTCATCCTCAGGATAGGATAGAGAATGGAAATTTTTAGAATCGGGCGAAGAGAGGAGACGGGTGAGAAAAAAGTTTAAAGACAGAGTGAAGAAATGGGAAGCTAAGCAAAAAAGTAAGGGGGTCGTGCAGCAACCTTTTAGGCTGGGACGACACTTTTACACGAATGTTTACCTTGCTCCATCTATGAGTAGTATGGAGGCAAAGTCTTGGTTGACACCGGTTCTAGTGTCAGTATTGTCACAGCCCGACGGCTCAAACAATTGGAAAAAGAGGGAAACTTTAAAGTAGCTCTCCGTAAGACCGATTTAAGGGTACAGGGGGTGAACAACAAGCCAACGATATTGAAGGGAGAAATACAGCTATATCTTCGCCTACATAAAAAATATTACCTCACAACATTCCAAGTGAATGATATGGATGGAGAAAACAGCTGGGACATTCTGTTGGGTAGCAACGTTTTGTCTAACATTCCCATAACTTTAAATTTCTTTTCTGCTAAAATGTCTATCAAGGAGGGTAGAGAGGTAGACATCCCGATCTTCGCCGATCCACAAGGAATTTATTTGGTTAGAGAATTTTCTGATGGAAATCTTAAGAGGATAAGAGACTTCAGAAAAAGAGAGGAGCAGTTACCCCAAGCCCGAGGGCCTAGAGGGGGGAGAACTAAGGATTCGAACCAAATTTTCGCTCAACCACCCGCACGTGCTGCGGATAAGCATCTTTTTCCTAAGGAGGCCGCCTTGCCAGTTAAAAACGGACGCAACGCGGGTAAGCATCTTTCGCATAGAGAGGCCGTCTGGTCAGTTAATATTAATAACGCACACGCCGCGGTTAAACCTCGTTCCTATCGGAAGGTCGATCTGTCTGTTTCCCAAAGGGGGAGGACAGCCTCGTCAGCGCGAAATTCGCATGGGCAGCAAGTGCCTAGACAGGGAAAAAGAGATAGGGAAATTGGCTTGGACGGAAAAGCTCAGGTGGAGCCAGACAAGGTGAAAAGGAGGACAGGGTGGGAATTGATCACTCCCCCCTCAACTCGTCACAGCGCTGATTCCCGAGGGGCAAGACCCAAACTCAAGCACACTCCCTCAGTTTTGGAAGAAAATTTGGACCAATCCGAAGATTTGGAAGTTTTGGAGAGTGATGACCATGAAGGAGATGGCCATCTGATGATGGATGAAAAAATTAAGGTAAAATTGAAGGTAATTGAGAAGACTGTTTTACCTAGTCAATCATGCGGATACCTAAAACTCCGACCTGAAACTCAAGATGATTTTGAGCTGGAGCGGAAGTGTTTAATGACACCAGCTTTCACCATGGGACCATTGTATTTGGCCAATACAATTAGCCCAGTGAGGGATAACACGATTATCCTCAGTTATATCAATTTGAGTGACCAATTGATTAGCCTGCACAAAGGTGCGACCATAGGAGAAGGGTATCCGATTATTAGCAAACAATTCGAGAGAAGCACAGACAAAAGAGGACACCAGAGAACAGTTTCTGCGAATGTAGCCACCTGCTCAAAAGGTCTTACGAAGACAGAGTTAAGGCGAGTATACAAAGAAATCATCGAAGAAAAGATGTCGAAAGAAGAGGCAGAGAACTGTCTTCTCGAGAAGCCAGAGTATCTGGAAGAACTGCTAGAGCTCCTCATGGACTACCATGACGTATTGGCACTAGATGATGATGCTGTCCCAGTCTGTCCGCTTCAGAAATTTAAGATTGAGCTGTTACCTGATGCCCCTAAGGTCATCTTTCGTAAACAATACAGACTCCCGCATAGATATTTGCAGGACATAGATGATTTCACCGACGCAGCAGTGAAAAAGGGTTACATCAAACCGGGATACAGCCCCCATTCTTCACCATTACTCGTGGTGGCTAAGAAAAATAGTACAAAGCCTAGGGTGTGTTTGGATTACAGGTACCTCAACTCCCATAGCATTCAGGACGTGTTTCCTTTGCCTTCTATCGACGAGATTTTTACATCCCTAGGGGGTAACACCGTGTTTACATCCGTAGATTTATTAGATGCCTATAACGCCCTCGAGATAGAAGAGGAGACTCAAAAGCTGATGGCGTTTAGGACCAGGAAGGGCCTTTGGTGTCCCACTCGTTTGATGTTCGGTCATAAGAACGCGCCTAGCATTTATGCTCGCACAATGACAATGGCGTTAAATCACCTGCTAGGACCTGTAGCACAAGTCTATTTAGACGACGTATTGGTGTTGGGAAGGAACGTGCCCGAACACTTTGAAAATTTGAAGAAAGTGCTCACTGCTTTTAGGGAAAATAAGCTGAGAATAAAACTATCTAAATGTAGCTTTCTACAATCAGCCGTTTTGTACCTCGGATTCAAGATAGGGAGAGATGGAATTAGTCCGGATCCGGCCAAGGTAGAGACAATGAAGAGTTTCGTCCCTCCTACAAATGTGAAGGAGACACAGAGTTTGCTCGGTTTCTTCAGTTATTTTCGCTTCCTTATAAAGGACTTCGCCGCTGTAGCACAACCTTTGTATGATTTGATAAAGAAAGATGTCCCTTTCCTTTGGACGAAAAAACAACAACAAGCTTTCGACACTTTGAAAGAGAAACTAGTGGTGCAGCCACAACTAACTTTTCCCGATTACAGCAAGGAATTCTTCGTGAATACAGATGCCAGTAACTACGGAATCGGAGGAGTGTTGTACCAGCTGACAGATGAAGAAGGAGAAGCCCTTATCTTTTCGTGTCCCGGACACTCAGGGGCAGTGAGTTAAACTATGATACGATTGAAAAGGAGTGTTTAGCCGTGGTGTTCTGCTTGCAGAAGTTTAAGAACACCATCTTCGGCTATAAGGTAACTATCATAACCGACAACCAACCTCTCTGCTTTATTTTTAGAAATAAACAGCAGACTGGCCGGTTAGCTCGGTGGAATCTCTTAGTAAACAGTTTCTCACCCACCATAGTGTATAAAAGAGGAAAGAATAACGTCGCCCCAGACTATCTGAGTAGGCATCCGGCATCTAATGTGTTCCTGGTTAAGGAAGTAGAAAGAACAGATAAGTTCCCTCGAATAGATTTCGCTCTGAGTCGGGAAAATTTCATCAAAGAACAACAGAAATGTCCCCGTGTAGGGAAATTGGTAAAATGGGCAGAAGAGAATCCTAACACACACCCACACATCTTAATAAAAGGCATCTTACATTACGCTGTGGAAGCAAAACCTTATCTTGTACATGTTCCGGATAGTATGATTTACAGCGTGATAGACCAATGCCACGCTTCATTAGCTAGCGGGCACGGTGGTCAACAAAGGACTGAAAAGAGGGTAGAAGAAAAGTACCATTTCCCTGGTATTCAAAAGTTGGTTAAAGAATACTGTAGTCAATGTGTATCATGCGCTAAGGGTCCTAGGCCCCCTGTAGCAGAGATTAATAGATGGCCATTGCCGTACACACCTTCTCACGCGTTCATGTTGACAGTATTGGGAAATTGCCTTCTTGCACCGGATCAGGAGCCAAATACATCTTAGTATTTCGCGACGTTCTAACACGGTATGTTGAATTAGTGCCTTGCAAGACTAGAACGAGTGAAGAATGTGCCAGAGCATTGCAAGAGAGGGTCATATGTAGACATAGTGCCCCTCAGCTGCTAGTGTCTGACAATGCCTTGGAATTTACGAGCCAGGTGTTTAAAGACCTATGTAAGGCGTGGAGGATAAAGAAGATAGAGATTATGCCTTACAAAGCATCCCAAAATGGTGTTGTGGAAAGAATAAATGCTGATATTGAATCTTTCCTGCGGCATTACGTGAATGCAAATCACAGAGACTGGGATAAATACCTGAGCTTTGCCCAAATCGCTATCAATTCCGCGTATAATCGATCTATAGGGTCTTCACCCCACTTCCTGTTACATGGCTACATAAAAAGGCTCCCTTACGAGATGCCTGATTATGTGTCACCCTTTGTGAATAAGTCTGAGAAAATGAGATTCATTTCGGACGAAGTAGATACGATAGTAGAGAGGATCGATTATATAAGAGATTTGGCAAGAGAAAAGTTAGAAGCGGAAACCACAAAAACTTTGGAGCAACAACATAAAAGGGCCAAGCAAAGAGAATTCAAAATAGGCGATTACGTGTTCGTTAGAGCAGTAAAAAAGCCCCATCAAAGTTCGAAGTTATGTGCCAAGTTTGACGGGCCATACATTGTCCAATGTTTGAGAGGTCCAAATAAACTGATGGTATATTGTTTAGAATCAGGCCGAACCTTCCCCGTCCATGTGGACAACGCCAAGGTGATCCCAGCCGAAAAGTTCACCGAGTCACACTTTGACTTTATGAATGACGAAGTTTGGAATCCCCATGCGGTGAAAGAAATGTTAAGCTCCAAAGAACAAAAAAGGGAAAGAATTGAGGAAAGACAGCAGAGAAGCGACCCAGGAGTCTCTTCTGAGAGAAAAGAAGAAGAAGAAAGAGGAGAAGAGGAGGAAGAAGACGAAAGAGAAGAAGAAGGAGACGAAGAAATAGAAGAAGTAGATGAAGTGGAAGAAATTTCTCCTCCCACAGATCAAATGTCTTCCCAATATTCTTTCCAAATTCCCATGACGCCACAAATTCAGTCCGGACACAGCTACTTTCCAATTCCCCATCCACCACAATCTCAGCAAGAACACTACAACTCTTACTCTATTCCCCCACCTCAGCCGGTACCGAGTAGTACGAATTCTTGGAGCCATCCAACTCCCGTACAACAACCGACCCCAGTGGAACCTGTAAGAGAAAGTAAACCCGTGGAAGAAAGAAGATTTAGCGATGAGATTGTAGAAAGAAGAAGGTACAGCGATGTAGTCGCCGGAAGAGCTCGTCCAGACGTTGAATTTAAGTGTTCCACTCCAAAGATTGACTTCCCAAAAACTCCCTCCAACGCTGCGGTGCGGAGAAAGGAGTTTAGACCATCTTTATCCCCTATCCAACAAGAGATTTCCCTAGAAAACCCTGTTCAAGAGATTCTTCAGGAGCCACCGGCACGCGAAGGCGAGGTATATGGAGCCTATGGTGGACCCCCTCCAAGAACCAATTCCCCTGTGAAATCTCCAACTTCCCCAGTAAAAGATGGCCACCAATACCCCATTCCCCCGGTCGTAGATTCATCTCCCAAGGATTTCATCCCAGATAACAGAAAACAGGATCCCTCTTACAGGCCCCATAATCTGTTCACTGGCCCTAGAGATTCTACACCCCGAGTTACTAGAAGTCAAACAAGGATGAAGGAACAAGCTTTGCAACAACAGCCCGAGGCAAGTGACAACACGGAGACTACAGCGAAGACTCCTGTCCAGCCTCCACCTGTCAAATTGGATTTGAACACAACAGTCCGAGGAGGGAAAGCTTGGTATTTGCCTCCTGGTTACTAGTTCATCCCAATTTTGTATATACTTTTGTATATTCCTAGATTTAAGAGAAAATTCTTTTAGTTTGTAGAATGGATTCTTCTTATTCTGTTAGTCTAAGAAGAACACTTTTAATTTTAAGAATATGATGAAAGTACATTTCGCTTCGCTTTTAATTAAGAAATACTTAGTGGATTAGGAAAAACCTTAGACTGGATTAGACGACGATCGTCATAAATTTAAGATAATTAGCTTGGATTAGTACACATTCTTTAAAATTAAGAAAATTAGTCGGGATTAATACTTATTCATAGGAAATCTAATCTTAGATTTTAAATGTAGCTTTGATAGATTTTATACTAGAGTAATTCCATAGATATAGTCTGATCAGTTATAATTTTACTCATTTTTTATATAAAAAGAAACCTTTTAAAAATATGTTTCACTCTCAGAACAAGGGGGGGGACAGCAATTTTTAATACAAAAAATAAATACAAAATAGAAAATCCAAAAAACTTTTCTATTTAAGAAAACAAAAAAAAAAATAAGTAACGAGTAAGTAAGTAATAAAAACTAATTTAGTAATTAAACAACTAATAAGAATTAAAGTAAGTAAGTAAGTAACTAAATACTAAATAGTATATAAAATTAAGTCTAAAGAACTCTTACATTTAGATTAGATTTTAATTCTACTAACTCGATTATAGTTAAGAAACTAGTTAGGTTAGGTAATAAGACGCGAACGCTTTAACTAACCAATTAATTTTAAACAATTATTAGACATAATTAGGCGACCTTTAAATATATCAAAACCAAGAAAAGTATAAAGTATAAATATTTCAGAAATGAATTTCGGAATACCAGTTCTGTTGCTGCTCATCATCGTATCAACATGCCAAAGCAACCTCATAAATGAAAAAGAAGAAACGAAGATCCTACCTGGTTTAGTTCTATATCGTACCTGGAGAAGTCAACTTCATAGAAGGATACCTCGATCTAGTTATCTCGTTAGAATGTCCTCCAGACATCAAAGAAACAATCATCAAGACAACTAAACTGGTGAACAACGTCAAAGAATCATTCTTACCATCGTTCGAGACCACGTTTCTAAATGTTTCAACACATCAAAGGGCTCACCAATGGGAATTTAAACTTATGACCATTCGAGTAAAAGTGTTAGCCCAGAAACTGAACGAAGTGAACTACCTTGGATCTCTGCAAGATCAAAAAGGAAGCGAGCCGCTTTTGAGTTTGGAGGAGACGTCCTCAACATTCTTTTTGGCACTGCTACCGATAAACAGGTAAAACTACTTCGAAAGAAGATCAACATTTTAGGTAATTATGCCTCTACCTCAAATTTATTAATTACTGAATTAAAGGAACAACTGAAAGCGAATACTCGTACTTTAATAAATTTCAGGGATAGCTTACAAAAATTGATAGAGTTTCAGAATAGTCTAGGTGCTACGCACAACATAATAAACCAATTGGGAAGTATCAGGGCGTTAATAAATTTAATTGAACAAACCGTTCATAACATCCACCAAATCCACCAATTAGTGATAAATTCACTCCAACTCGCTAAAAACAAAATCACCAACTCACAACTTTTTTCTCCCATCTTCCTATTGCCTTTTGTACTAGAAATGAACAAAGAAACTAAACTTCACACCGTCATTCCTCTAGAAACAAAAACTTATCAAACTTTTCTAACCTATTCTTGGACTATCCAATCTGCAACTAGCCCCTACGAACTAATCACCTTAATTCCTTTTATCTCAATAGAGAAATTCGTTTCCTACAAACTAATACCTTTTCCTACCCACCTTCCTTTAAATAAATCACTAGTTCGAGTAATGTACAACGACCCAAATAGTTACTTCTTTGTAAATTACGGTAATCGGAAGTACACTTACCTTAAAGAATCAGCCCATGATCTTTGTAGACATTTAGGCCAACTAGCAGTTTGCCCCCAGTCCCAAGTATTTGCTTCCATTGATGATCAGTCTTGTTTACTATCTTTAATCTTGAATTTCACTAATGACTTTTCACACTGCCCTATCGCAGAATATAAATCTATAGAACCTTATACTGTCGCTTTAGGACACTTCACCCTGATTTCTTTTTCAGAAAAAACTAGGGCTTCGATTGCATGTGAGAAACCCAATTCTATCCAGCATGTCTATGACTATGTCTTTACTATTCCTCACGGATGTGCTTTCATCTCTTCTAAGTTTCAGTTTAAGAATCCTATTCACCTTGAAAAGAACATAACCCTCTCTTCCTTAATTTCTTATTCTGATCACGTTTTATTCAACTTCTTATCTCACGTTGCTTTACCTAACATTTCTTCTGTTTTGTTCCCTAAGTTTCAAACCTTAAAAGAAATTCATTGGAATCAAAGACTAGATCAATTAAATCAAACAATGCACCCTTTTACACCGTATTTTCCCCAAATAAAATTCATTCCATACATTGGAGGAGGAACTTCTGGCACGATCTTTTTCCTCATAGTTCTTGCCATTGCATATTTCGTTTGGACTAAAAGAGTATTTCTTTGCAATATGTGCCTGCCCAAAGCACCCATTCAAACTGAAAGCATCCCGCTTCAGGCCATCCCAACATCTAACGTACGTATCCAACTAGCACCTGAAGATGCTCCCTCAAATAACCTGGTTCAGATAAGATCTCGACCCAGCTCCCCAACTCCTGTCCAACGTTTGTCTTTACTTCCAAGACCTCCTATGCCTCTTCCTAATACTCGAGCTATAACTTCCTCTGAAAATCAAGCGACTTATTCGAATTAACAAATCAATCCTAAAGTAATGATTTTCCCGGGGAGGGGACCTTTGTAGTACGTAGTACTTTAATTCGAAAGGTATTCCATCCTTTTAATTAGATTCCATCCTTTTAATCAAATTCCATCCTTTTTTAAATTGGATTCAAAAGTTCGTTCTTAAACGTTTTCTGTGAAATCAAAATCGATCGAAATAGGTCGCTTAGGAACAAAGACTTCCCGCCTTTCTCTTGCTCGTAAAGACTGCGCAATAGATTTCCTGTACGGCCTTGTATTGCCTGCATTGACTCATTCGCAATCCTACAAGGGCGTCTCAGTTGCTTCTTGCTTGGTAAACCATAAAGTTTGATAGTGAAAACGCTTGTGTGAGAATATGGTTCTTTTCACCTCTCTACTATCTTTATATATATATATATATATATATATATATATATATATATAATATATATATATATATATATATATATATATATATATATATATATATATATATATATATATCAAATTATTCCTTGTTGCGATTGATCAGGTTACCTGGCTAGAAATTAATATATTGGTGAACATCATATATCGACCACACCTCACCAATTATATATATATATATATATATATAATATTATATATTATATATAATATATATATATATATAATATATATATATATATATATATATATATATTATATATATATATATATATATATTATATAAAGGAATGTAATTATTAGGATTAGGATACAGCTCTGTAATTACCTATGTTTATAATTTACAGAGTTATAAACATTTTATATCTTAAGTAAAAGGAGTCAACTCCACAATTGAAGCGAAGCTAAAACATTTATAAGTATGGCATTTGTAAATGGTCTATAAGAGGTATGTGAAAATGTGAATATTTCTTTTCAGTATTGTCATTAATATTATCTCCGTTAATTAACCATTATGTAATTATTAAATGAAACATGATTCTATTATGTATTTAGATGGAATAAGCCATCAGGTAAAATATGTTTTTGATGTATTATTTTTATGTTTATGAATGCTAATCATGCAACCACATGCCTTTTACGCAAATATGTATTTCATTAGTAATTATTAATACCTTCATTTAATTCCAGCAATTATATTTTATTGTGTACTTTTCTTATCAAAAGTTTATTATCCTTTAGGTGTTTTTTATATGGATCTTGTTTTGTGATTTGAATTTTGTCTGTAAAAAGTCCACGGTTTGGGCCGAAAATAAAGATTAGCTAGAAGACTTGCTTCACTTCCCTTCTAGACATAGATAGTAATAAGAAGTAAAAAATATATTAATAATATATATATTATATATATATATATATATATATATATATATATATATATATATATATATATATATATATATATATATATATATATAATATATATATATATATATATATATATATATATATATAGTATATATATATATATATATATAATATATATATATTATAGGCCCTGTTATGTTTAAAGACTCCGTCAGTTTTTGATTTTTTTTTTGTTTTTTTTTAACATTTTCTAATATATGATTACAACAATGAATTTCAGTGTTGATGGACATGATTCAAAAGTTCGAAAATTTTAAATAATTATTTAAAAATCACATTTTATATAAATAAAAATTTTAAAAAATGAAATATCTCGAAAAATACGACACTACATAAAAACCAATTACATATTTGAATCAGCGTGTAAAGCTTATTACACAAATTGTTAAAAAAAAAGAAGGCTCGAGCCGAAGGGGGACAGAGGTCGGGGACGTTTTCCATAACCCCCGTTAAGGGAGGGGCGGTAGGAACCCCCGCGGCACCAAAATTACCAAAGAGCTGCGGTTCCGGGAGACATTCCACCGGAGGGGGGGAAATAGTCCTACCCTGTCGCTCCCCCGGAAGGCGGAGAGGACCCCGACTCCTGCCATTCTTTGCGGTTTACCCTTGGGTATCCTTTAGTTAAAAAAAAAAAAAAAAATAAAACTACAGAGTCGTAAAAACGTAACTGGTCCTATAAATTTTTTAATTAGTCCATCACCCTTAAATTGAATGTTAAGTTCATATTATTAAAAATATGTAAAAAAAAAAAAAAAAAAAAAAAATCAAAACTGGCGGAGTCGTAAAACTACAGTCCTATTACTATATATATATATATATATATATATAATATATATATATATATATATTATATATATATTATATATATATATATATATATATATATATATATAAATATATATATATAATATATATATATATATATATATATATATCATTTCTCAAATAAGAAATAACTCGTAATACATTATAACGGTACTTTATAAAAAGAACTCTAAGCATGTTTAATTAAAACGTTTCAATCTGTGACATCGGCAGAAAGTCGGGATTATAGAGCATTAGCGGTCAGTACTTACAGTAGACTGCACGGGTAAAAGTTACTTAACGCCCACACGGAACGGGAGCTCGGATCAAAAAATTTTTTTCACAGGTAGCCTCTATGATACATAAATAGATGTTTTCTAGGGTCGAAATGAATTTTTTTTTTTCCTGACCCTGACCTGACCTGACCAAACCTAAAGTAACCTAACTTAACCTAACCTAACCTAACCTAATTTCGCCCCTAGAACAAGTAAAAAAAAAAAAAATTCAATTCGACCCTAGAACATCTATTTATGTATCATAGATGCTACCTTTAAAAATTTTTTTTTGATCCGAGCTCCCGTTCCGTGTGGGCGTTAAGTAACTTTGTCCGACTGCAGGCAGGTGTCAGCGTGTTACAACGGTATTAGGAAGGCCTAAATTTATATATTTTTAGTATTTTTAAGATCGTGAAAGTTGTAAATCAGTTTTTTTTTGTAAATTAGTTAAAATGGAAAGTTCTTCGTCACATAAATCACAGCAACCTGATGTAATTAAAGAAGTTTCAAAAAATAGCTAACTAAATCACCTTCCGGAACATTTTTTCAATTATCGATAGAACTGGCAGTCGAGAACACAAAAAACAAACCAGTGTGTGGCGTCCATAAAAATAAAATCACTCATGGAACGAGGAACGCAAACGACCGCAAACACGTTCTAGAGCGACGGAACGGCCAATCCAATTTTCAAAAAGTAACGATGGAACGGAACGGCTAGTGTTTTATTCAAAGAGGAACGATGAACGGAAACGACCATCATTTTGTGGAACGATGCCCATCTCTCTCTCTCTCTCTCTCTCTCTATCTCTCTATAATATATATATATATATATATATATATATATATATATATATATATATACTATATATATAATATATATATATATTATATATATATATATTTATATATATATATATATATATTTTATACTATATATATATTATATATATATATATATATATATATATATATATAAATATGATATGAAGATGGATATTCGGCACGGCCAGTTCTTATGAAGATTTTTTTTGCAGAATTCTCGGGCGACAGGGCTAGCAACTCGGCCCTTAACTTTCTTGCTTGAACTACTCCAGGACCAGCATCGGAGGCTTATGCGCTTAGGAGCACGAACTTCTAGAGAGGTCTGGGAAGGAGTTTCGAGGGGTAATGGAGGATGTTAGGTCCACTGAATGAAACCCTACCTTAGAGTATATAACTCAAGAGCTAGCATCGGAGACCATTGCGCCGAGAAATACTTTTCTAGAGTTCTCTGAGATCAAATCTTTCGATGCCAGAAGGAGGAAGATGCTGGTCTAACTGACAGGGCAAAAACCCTATCTGCGGAGATGGTAGATGGATAGATGGTCAGTCTCCCGATTAACCGTCATATGTATCTTAAAAACTATTAATGATACACTAAAAAGGAATACATTTTTAGATTCTGCGTAAAATTTTACTTAGGAAACACTTTTAAAAAATATAAAAAAAGCGGTTTTAAAAAAAAGTTAATAAAATTTTAAATTAATGAAATTGGAATTGTACGATAACTTGAAATACAAATATTAGCGCATTTTTATTTATGGCTTCCGTGTAAGTGTAAGAAGGTTTGAGTGAAGATGTTATTGTCCGATTTAGTTTTACTCTTAAGCAACGTCGACACTTTTTTAAGATTTTATGGATAAATATTAATCGATAATCACACCTAGCCAATATTGTTGTCATATAAAAGTAGAAGAAATCATTTCCGATGCAATAATTACAAATGCAGGAAACAATATTCTGCCGTAGCGAAAAATTCCTTTCTATCAAATGCGCGTGTAGGTGTTAAATTAGTAATGCAATTTATATTTTGTTTCGTGCATGATATGAGTTCTACGCAAAGTAAAAGGATGTTGGGCTTAGGTAATAGCACAGTTTCAGATTGGTACAACTAATTAACGTAACCTTACGTTGCCCTTTAATTGATGGGTGGTGTTTAAAACTAAAGAATACCCAAGGGTTGACCGCAGAGATGGCAGGAGTCGGGGTCTCTCGGCCTTCCGGGGAACGACAGGGTAGAACTATTTCCCCCCCTCCGGGAATATATATATATATATATATATATATATAATATGCCAGATGTTCGATAGAACTTTGCAAGTAAGACAAACATATTAATTGTTATTTATTATTCATTTATTTCATTAATCATACTTATTTAATAATTTTCCTAAGTAAAATTTTACGCAGAATCTAAAAATGTATTCCTTTTTAGTGTAGCATTAATATTTTTTAAGATACATATGACGGTTAATCGGGAGGCTGGCCATATATATAATATATATATATATATATATATATAATATAAGGTAATAATATATAATTTGTACATATCACATATAATATATATATATAGTTAAATAGTATATGTATATATATATATATATATATATATATAATATATATTATATAATATATATATATATATATATATTCCTAAATGGATAAAACTAAGAAATCCATTTTAGATCCGAGGGAAAAATCAGAAAATAGATTTTATTTAATTTAAACTAAAATTTGTGGTTTCATAAAGTCGATTTTGTGTACGTTTTATTATTTTATCTGTCTTAAACGAGATTTTTTTTCATTTTCAAAGTTATTTTACTCTTGTAGTTAAATTATATTTTCATTAGGTATTTATTGAGTTAAATGAAAATTTAAACTAAACAATACCATAGGGTAGACATGCACAACAGGTTCCGTGCATGCATGGCAGACCACTCGCTGATGTGCTCGCTCCAAATGCGCCCTGCGCGCTAGCGGTGCCGTGTAACAACTTACTCGCGACTGAATGTTAGGAGTCTACTTTCTTAAAAACTCAAATAATTCAAGGCGGAAAAATACGGATCTAGGGGGTAGTGTTCGCATGGGGTAGGAGTTCGGAGGGAGGGAGACGGAGTGAAGAGTATTCTATACCGGCCCATGGGAACTCTTCCTGCATACTGTAAACACCCGGGACCTGAGATCATTGCATTTATCCTTAGGGCAGTGGTTTTCAAACTTTTTAGGTTCAAGGCACCCATAGCCTTCATCAAGGAATTATTCGCGGCACTCATATATATATATATAATATATATAATATTTTTATATATATTATACATATATTATTATATATATATATATATATTATATATATATATATATATAATATATATATATATATAGATATATATATATATATATATATATATATATATATAGCTTAATATATAAAGATTACAAACCTTGAAGTGACTGGTAGTATTATGATAATAAAAAAAATGTTTTAGTGGGATGGATGTGCCTGATGTTCACTGCACATCTTTTCAAATCTGGGAATTAAACTGGAAACAGCCACCCTTATTTCCTGTTCTACATTTACTTTTGATCTATACTTGCTTTTTATGACAGCTACAGCTGAAAATCCGGCTTCGCACAAATATGATGTTGCAAATGGGATTAAAACTCGAAGAGCTTTACAACTTAGAAGCAGATATTCATTTTTTATTGATATTCAAAAAAGCGTCTAGCGCAAACCCCTGCTGTCAAATGTTTTTTTTAATGTATTGTCGCAAGACAGATCAATAAGGTTCTCTTCTTCCACAGAAGTAAATTCAGGTGGAGCTTTGGATCTGAATGGGTCTTGTATCCATGAAAACTTATCAATCTTACTTACATCTTCATGAAAATATTTTTCAAAACACTCGGTAAGATTTAAAAGATGCTCTTCAAAAACAGATTTTATGTTGTCAGAAAGTTCAATTCAGTCTTGGTCAGGATCTTTTTTCTTTTTTTTCCACAGCTCTAATTTTTATGAAAGACAAAATTTTTTCGGCCAGCTTCAGAATATGCATTTTCACACCCTGTAGAGAGAGATTCAGCGTATTTAACTTTTTAAAGATATC
Organism: Trachelipus rathkii; assembly: GCA_015478945.1. Classification (NCBI taxonomy): domain Eukaryota; kingdom Metazoa; phylum Arthropoda; class Malacostraca; order Isopoda; family Trachelipodidae; genus Trachelipus; species Trachelipus rathkii. The sequence goes on along the minus strand of JABUQX010076597.1, from coordinate 31,649 downwards.
ACACAAGTATGCAAGCTTCACCAAAAAAAATCCTCATTTATGAACAGTTCTGCATGCTGATGTTTCTCTTCTTCAAGAAAAAGATATATTTCTTCGCGTAAATCAAATGTACGTTCCAGTACATTGCCTCGAGAGAGCCATCGCGATGGGCAATAATATAATAAAGCCGTGTACTCTGATCCCATGTCCTCACACAATTTTTTGAAAAACCTAGCTTTCATTGGTCGAGTTTTAATAAAATTTACGACATTTACTACGTACTCTAAAACCATATTGAGTGGAATACTCAAGTTCTTTGATGCGAGAGTTTCTTTGTGAATGATACAATGTGTCCACAATGAAAGTGGGGCTTTTTTACGAATAAGAGCTTGTAACCCACTGTAACGACCAAACATTGAACGGCCACCATCTGTACAAATACCAATGCATTTTGCCCACTCCAATTTAGTATCATTCATAAATGAATCTAGGATCTCAAACAAGCCTAGTATTTTTACAACTGATTTTAGCTATATTTGGGGCGCTGAATCCAAATATGAAATCAATTTTTCCCTACCAGCTCCACTTTTTTAGATATGTGTTTTTTTAATGTGGATTTTTACACGAAATGTGCAGTTCTAACTCCTTGTTTAGTTGTTTTTATTTGATCCATGGATTTAACCTAAAATAGTGTTATATCTATATCACTAAAGTGTTATATCCTAGAAATGTGAGCTGCTAGGCAAAAACTAATGCCATGCTTGAATTCAGTGCATCAAATTCATATGAAATCAGCTCCAAATACTAATAGAAATTCCTTGTTTGGTTGTTTTTATTTGATCCATGGATTTAACCTAAAATAGTGTTACATCTATATCACTAAAGTGTTATATATTAGAAATATGAGCTGCTAGGCAAAAACTAATGCCATATTTGAATTCAGCGCATCAAATTCATATGAAATCAGCTCCAAATACTAGTAGAAATTCCGTGTTTAGTTGTTTTTATTTGATCCATGGATTTTACCTAAAATAGTGTTACATATGTATCACTAAAGTGTTATATCTTAGAAATATGAGCTGCTAGGCAAAAACTAATGCCATATTTGAATTCAGCGCATCAAATTCATATGAAATCAGCTCCAAAAATACCAGTAGATATTCCGTGTTTAGTTGTTTTTAATTGATCCATTAATTTTATATAAAATAGTGTTACATACTTAACACTAAAGTGTTATATCTTAGAAATGTGAGCTGCAAGGCAAAAACTAATGTCATATTTGGATTCAGTGCATCAAATTCATATGAAATCAGCTCCAAATACTAATAGAAATTCTGCGTTTAGTTGTTTTGATTTGATCCATGGATTTAACCTAAAATAGTGTTACATATGTATCACTAAAGTGTTATATCTTAGAAATGTGAGCTGCTAGGCAAAAACTAATGCCATATTTGAATTCAGCGCATCAAATTCATATGAAATCAGCTCCAAATACCCCGGCACCAAAATATGTGTTGCCCAGTGTTATTCATTCATAAATGAATCTAGGATCTCAAACAAGTCTTGAGCTTTTGTACTTGCATTAATACTTTTACAAAAAAATAGATCTTCTATAATATCAATACCGTCTACGAACCGAACATAGCAAATTAAATGCGCATCCTTATTATTATCCACTGATTCATCTAATTGCAGCCCAAATTCATTCTCTTTTATTTCTTCAATTAACTGATCACTGAGATCTTCCGCCATATGTTAGATTCTTCGACTAATAGTGTTGTCAGACAAAGGAACCTTTGAAAGTGTTTTTCCCGCCGACTCACCAATCATAATGTTCACTAAATCAACTGCAGCAGGTAGAATTAGCTCCTCTGCGATGGTGTGCGGTTTTTTACATTGCGCGATTCTATATGCAACCTTATATGACGCCAGCAAAGCATTACTTGAAGTTGATACCTGCCGAGAAAAAGTACCTTTTTGGTGTTTTAATTCTTTCGCCTTCCTATCAAAAAAACCTTGAGGTTTACCAATCATATCACGATGATTGGTTTCTATGTGCCTTTTGAGCTTACTTGGATTCATGCACTCAGGTGCCAAAACTTTGAGGCACAATACGCACTGCGGTCTCTGTTCGCCCCTAACATCAATGGCTATAAAGCCAAAATTCAAATAAGCTTCATCATATTTACGGTATTTCCGTTTTCTCAATTCACCACTTGTCCCTCCCACTATCTCTTCATTTTCACTACGACGCTTATTATCCATTTTTATAAAGATCACACCAATATTTAAAATTTTAAATGTTAAAAGTCTTAAAAGAGATACCACTTCGCAACCTTTTTTGTTCACTAGTTACTAGTGACTAGTATTTATTATCCAACTAAATAAATATAACTGTAATTCATCTGACACACACCATATTAAAGAGAATATCATTCACAGACTGACTGTTGCCAGATTATACCAAGAGATTATAATTATGAGTCTTAAAACTGTAAAATGTAAGTTATATGACTGCCAGACGTACGATGCTCGAAGAAACGAGTATATTCAAACACACACACACACACACACACACACACATATATATATATATATATATATATATATATATATATATAATATATATTATATAATATATATATAAATATATATATATATATATAATATATTAGATATTTATATATATATATATATATATAATATAAATATATAATATATATATTGGAATGCTGACATATTTAAGTCGTCTTTTTCTAACGAAATTTACGATCAGGAAGAAAATAAAGATTCATCCCTATATTTAATAATTCCGTCGTCTTTAGAATCTAAGGGCGTCGCAGAATTTAATTTTAAATTCTTTACGGATGAGGATTACAAAAAATTGAGTGTGGGAAGACATTTTCGCTTAGAGCGCGCGGGCATCCGCAAATATAACTCGCGGCACACCAGGGTGCCGCGGCACACAGTTTGAAAACCACTGCCTTAGGGCTTAGGGTATTGTTTAACAATAAACTTTCAGTTAAACTTTTTTTTTTTTTCTCTTTATTTTTATTTTTTTTAATAGTAATTTTTAACTTTCTTTTTACATCATATCGTGAAAAAAAAAATAAAGTTCTTATCCTCTTGAAATTTTACTAATATTTTCCAATATAACTAATATTTCAATTTCACCTAAATGTTCCCAATATAATTTAGAAATGAATAAATCATAAAAAATCATATTTAATCATTTTTAACAAAGATATCAGAGGAAACATTAAACCGAAAAGTTCATATATATTGGCCCTGTTTTGTTATAGAAATGGGAATTATTATTTGTTTATCTAAATTTTCTTTCACTATATTCTAAAAAAATGATGTTAAGAATAAATTCAAATAGTATGACATTCTTTTAAAATTTTAAATATTAAAATAAAAAGAAAATAATTAATTTCCAGAGTATCTTCGTCAGTCTGGCAGGAAAATGACTTATATAGGGAGGAGGAGATATTAGGAGGACCCTAAAACCCCGCACCCTGTCTGCCATAAGCATTCAAATATTGACCCTATCCCCTATTTTCTCCCACTGAATCAGAGAAATATTCGATTTGGTTATGAAAACGCTTTTTCAAATTTAATGCTTTTTAGTATTTGATTGCTTGATGTTTTTTTTTTATTATATTTTATTTTACCATTAAAATTTATTCTTAATAATATAGCTAAAAATTAGAAAATAAATAAAATTTCCTATTAATATATATATATATATATATATATATATATATATATAGTATATATAATATATATATATATATATATATACTATATATATATATATATATATATATATATATATATATATATAATATAATATATATAATTATTATATATATATATATATATATATATCATGTAGTTTATCTGCTTCCACCATATACATATCGATTGCATGGATTCGAACACATTTCATAAAAGTGAAGTGAAAATGTGTAGTCAATTTAAACTATAGTAATAAAACAGCTTCACACCTTTAAAAAAATTTTTTTTAAAAAAGTTTTAAAAATCTATGCAAACTAACGTAACTCAAAAATAACCTTACTTAACATATCATAACCTCACATAACGTAATTATTTTTAATTATATTTCACTTTGCATTGGTTTAAATAAAAAAAACACAGCTTCTGCGC
>JABUQX010076597.1:0-15000 GCA_015478945.1 Trachelipus rathkii | reverse complement strand
CGGGGGGGGGCTGCAGCCCCCTCAGCCCCCCCCCTGGCTACGCCCCTGAGAGTAGGGGAAGTGATTCCTAGTTTTCCAGTACAGTCCTTCTTTAATCAAAAGCATTCGTTAATTCTGAGGTCAGAGAGAGCTGGATAGTGAAAAAATGATACTGGTTGGAAAGATGTCACATGAATTTTTCTCAAAGGGGGAAGTTTGCGCCTATAAAGAGTTCGGTGGAGCAGTGTTGGTTGTAGTAACTATATTATAACAGAATAAGGGGAATTTTGAAACAGAGGAAAGTATCAGGTGTGTATTTTCGAAAATATGTTATAATGTGTAGATGTTTAAATTGAATTGAAGGTTGTTAGAATTAGGTTCTGATTAATTTTAAACAAACATGTTTTCTCGGCCTCAATCAGAATTACAAGAAAAGTTAAAGCAATTAGACAACCATTAAAAAGGGTTAACTTTTTCCGGTACAGGTTAAATGAGGTCATACCTCCTCCAGCAAGAAGGAAGGTTGAAATTGAAAGGGACAGACGAAAAGTTTATAAAGACAGGGTGCAAGAATCAAATATTATCTCACAGGATTAAATTTCATTGATTCAAATAAGGAAGCTTTTAATTCAAATTGAAATTGGTAACCTAAGGTGACCTATTTCAATGAGTTTAATCTCTGCTAGGAAAAAAAAGAAGTAACCCTTTTTTTCAATATTTCCTCTTATCAATAATTTTCCACTCTCTTATTAAACACACAACACACACAAAAACACAAACACTCAACACACACACAACCACACACTACACCACACAACAACACATACCATACCTACATACACATAACACATTATATATATAATATATATATATATAATATTATAATATATATATATATAATATAATATATATATATATATATATATATATATTATATATATATAATATATAATATATTATAATATATATATATATATATATATAAGGAGCATTACTTTTTAAGCGTAAAACTGATGTCGAAACTTTGAACATTATCCTAATTGTTGAAACGGTTCGAGAGTCGCAAAGAAAAAATAAAATCGAGCCGTTAATTTGGGAGCTCCGTTCCTCGGTGCAAACGATTCCCTATAGAGAAAATTTTTAGCACATATTATTATTATTATTATTATTATTATTATTATTATTATTATTATTATTTTTATGTTGTTATATATTGTATTATTATTTATATTACTTATTATTATTATCTATTATTTATTATTTATTATATCGAATTTTCTTCACTTTTATTATTATTATTATTATGTAGTTATGTTACTAAGTTATTTTCATATTATGTAATTTTATCTTATTTATAAATTATTATTATAATTAATTATTAATATTATTTAATATTAATATTATATTAATATTATTATTATTATTATTATTATTATTATTATTATTATTATTATTATTATTATTATTATTATTATTATTATTATTATTATTATTATTATTATTATACTTTATACTACATTATTATTATTCATATATTATTATGTATATTATTATCTTTTATTATTATTTATTATTATCTATTTTATTATTATTATTATTATTATTATTATTATTATTATTATTATTATTATTATTATTTATATTATTATTAATTTATTATATTATTTTTTATTATTTTTACTATTTATTTTATTATTATGTATTATATTATATATTATGCTATTATATATTATTATTATTATATTATTATTATTATTATTATATTATTATTATTATTTATTATTATTATTATATTATTTATCTTTTATTATACTTATTTATTTATTATTATTATATTATTATTGATTTATTATTATTGGATTATTATTATTAAGTATTATTTTATTATTTATTGATTATTATTATTATTATTTTATTATTTATGTTATTCAATTGAAAGTTTTAATTAGTTTCTTCTTCCTTCTGACCAATAACTTAGTATGACCCGTAACTTAAAACTGGAATTATAGTCTAAAATTTATGAACCTTAAATATGTTTATTGATTAACATTTTAACATGGCCGAATTTCGCTCTCAAAATCAATGATAGAACTCATTAGAACATCTAATGATTTATTATATTATATATATATATATATATATATATATAATATATTAATATATATAAATATATATATATAACTAATATTATATTGAGCTTTAGCTCAATCTGACGAAATATCAATTTTTCCCTGTAATTGTTTTTTGTTTTGTTTTTTAAATATTTTTTGTCCCCATGTAAGGACTGAAAAAAACCGTTAAACAAATCTATATCATTATTATAAATATATCCCCTCTACACGAATTTTTATTTTTTTTAGTCGTTTAAACTTCGGTTTAGGACCAGTTTATGAGAAGTTTTGTTAAGTATACACAGAAAATCTGCGACATAAAATCTGTGTCTAGCTTAACAAAACTTTCGGTAACCTTACTATGTTTCGGAGCGTAAAGAAAGCAAATAATAATGAAACGACCAAATCATATCTTAATTGTGGTAATATTTTATTAAAGCAACATGTGCATCGTTCCTTTTATACCCATATGAAACATCGATTTACTCTAAAAAAATGATTTTTTCTAGAGCTCGAGCTAAAGCCACTATACATAATATATTATATATATATATATAATAATATATACTATAAATATATTTAAGAGTATATATTAATATATATATATAATACTATTCGTATTTGATTATATATATATTATATATATATATATATAATATGATATATATATATATATCTATAATTATATATTATATATATATATTATATATATATATTATATTATATATAGTATATATATATATTGATATATTATATATATATAAATATATATATAACTATATATATTATATATATATATATATATTATCAGGAATCATCCTGCCTTTTTTGAAGAATTTTTTGAAAATAAATTGTAAATAGTAAAATTATGAAATAGTTTAAGTTTTAGGAAGTTAGTTGTTCAGTGATGCCTTAAAAACTTTACACAAGGTGCTTGCCTTACCCTATATGAGGTTGCTGTTCGTTCTTGTATAGAGAGGACGTAACACATACCTGGAAAGGGTGGAAATTAAGGTTTTCCGTCATATAGACTCTCTCTCTCTTCTCTCTCTCTCTCTCTCTCTCTTCTCATCTTCTCTCTCTTCTCTCTCTCCTCTCTCTCTCTCTCTCTCTCTCTCTGACCTCGCGGGATTCTCCTTTCCAGTTTCCATATATCCATTCACTGTCCAGCTCTCTAATGATATGCTCATTCTTTAATACAATGTATAGATAAATTAAGGCAAATTTTATGAGCTGGAAATTACCATTCAAAGGTGTGAAAAATACCTAAAATTGAAAAATTTTCAAATAAATTTTACAAAGTTCAAAATCAATTTGGTGGAAGTGTTATAGGTATATAAAAAAATAAAGTATTATATTTTTTCAAATCTGAAGGTAAAATATCATTTGCTAATTGAAATAATGGTAATTGTGTGGATTATCTCAGTATGGCGAAAAATCTATATTTTTTTATAATAGTTTTTTTTTTAAACATTTTTCCTCTCCATTCCAGAAGACCAAAAAAGGTTGCAATATATATATATATATATATATATATATATATATATATATATATATATATATATATATATATATATATATATATATATATATATATATATATATATAATATATTATATATTATAATATATATATCTATAATATAATTTAAGTAATATAATTATATATTATATATAAATATATATATATATATAATTATATATATATTATATATATAGATTAGTAATATATATATATATTATAGTATTATTAATATATATATATATAATATTATATAATTTTATATAACTATATATATATTATATATAATATATATATATATTATATATATTATAGATACTTACTAATATATATATAGAGAGAGAGATGAGAGAGAGAGAGAGAGGAGCAGAGGTTAGTATCAGTTTAGGTACCCTGTTGTTAAGGTTATGATAAAGATTTATTCAGTATACAGGGAATTTACTCTGTGTATACTTAAAAAAAACCTATCAGGGTCCTAACCGAGACTGACACACCCACACACAGTCACACCTATATATATGTAATATATATATATATATATATATATATATATTATATTATATATTATATAATATATATTAGTATACGTATATATATATATATAATATATTTATTCTATATATATTAGGGATGGCCGATTATCCGGCAACTATTCGTATCCGGCCTATCCGGCCAAGTTTTTGACTATCCAGTATCCGGCCGGATAAAGATAATTACTTCCCTAGTAGTCTTACCTCGTTGGGAAATATTCAACAAATTTAGAAAGTTCGTACATAGCCGTATATATATATTATTAATATATAATTATAATATATATATTATTATATATATATATATATATATATATATATTATATATAATACATATAGTATATAATATATATAATATATATATAGTATATCATATAAGTATATTATATTATATACTATATATATATATATATATAATATATATATATATATATTTATTATATATATCTATTATTATATATATACTCTTGTTTACTTTCGATGTTGGTTACCAATGTTATATTATTTTATTCATACTCGTTATGTTTTATTGTACATACATTTATCTGAAATTTGTAGTGACCGTTTTCATAAATTATATTTCATATACTTAAGGCTATAGAAATATTGTCAATAAAAAGAAAAGATAAATTTGTTGATTCAACTTTTATTCATGCATTAAGCCATTAAGTTTTGTTAATTATTACTTATTTACAAAAATTTTTTAATAAAATACCGAATGCAAAAAAATACCGATTTTTCGGTGTTGCTGCAAGGTAACAAGATTGCCAACGTGTAACAAATTGTGACTATAAATTTTGGCATCCACTGAATTCCAGCAATTTTTTTGGCTAGTCCTTTAATTGGCGGAATTAAGTTGCGGATATGATATAGGCATTCGTATACTGCATTCCGCAACTCATTTTTCAGAATTATCGAATCGCAATACCGTCAAGTTATTTTGGTATTCCGCAATTGCGAATTAGCGGACTTAAATTGCGGAACGCCCACCTGTGAAATCTATATTATATATATACTATCTATTATATTGATATATATATATTATATAATATATATATATATATAATATATCTATATATATTATATATATTATATATATTATATATATTATATATATATATATATATATATATATATATATATATATATATAGTTATGTTACAGCGGTGTATCACCGTACGGGATGTTTAAGTATGAAATGTGTATGAATATAAGTTCGATTATTTAATTAATTAAGGAGGATGGGATATGTACGGTTGGTGTTCTAACGGGCACCGCACAATACAATCCGCGCGCAAAAACATGTGAATGTTCGAATGGGGATGATATAGTTTTTTTATGGGCTTCTGTAAATCACATAAAAATTGAGGGAGCTCTTCCTCGTCGACATTATTTGATACGGTTGTTCGTTTCACGCAATTAGACCGCATAAACGACTAGGACGTCATCCGCGTAGACATATGTGCCGCTACAAAACCGAAACTGTCATAGTGAAATAATTCGGGGTTAAATAACAGAATAGGCATATCAATAGTATTTAAAAACTATTCGATACAGCTGAGGCAAATTCATTAAAATACTAATGGCATACCCTTTTAGATGTACATTGTATTATATGTAGCCTAATAAATACGCGCCATCTGGTGATTGGTACAACCAACTCACAGCTATCGTAGTGGAGGTTAGTCGTAACATACAAATATGCCCGTAATAACATGTATTGAACGTATAACTTCAAGTGGTTTGTTTGTCCAGAGCCATACATTGTGACTGCACGGGACCAGTATATGCAGTGACGACAAAGCGTGTCACTGTTGAGGGTAACATTACACTCAAATCAGGAATGCTCCGCGAGAGCTGCTGCATGATTATGGACAACGTAATCTCACATCTACGACCGCCGACTACATGGCTATTCCATAAATTACAACGGTTTCAAGTACAGGGTCGATAGTTCAATCCCCTCATCACATACGGAGGGGGGTCGTGTCTGTACATTCGACGTCGAACTGGACGTTCCGTCTGATATACACCCATGAAAATCCAACGTCCTCATATATGGCAGGCTATGTTTCGGGTCTTGGAATATCAAGAGGAACCATACGCCCGGATTCGTCGTTTGCATACAACAATGTTCCATATGGTCATACATTGTGCATGTGTTGCATCGTGGAGACCGAGAAGGGCGGCTGCGATTCCTGGATGTCATTGATTGCCTTCTAGGATGTTCCGGACTTATTGGAAAATATCTTATGGACCCGAGATCTGCTTTAATCCATAACGGTGATGTATAACAGGTGAACTTCAGACATTGGCGGAACAAACCCGCATAATAACATCACTAGCCATCATCCAGGTCTAGTCTCGAGGCAACGTTTGTGTGGTCTGCTCAATAGTAGGATTATCGGCCTTTTTTCTTCGGAGGAAATTTTTGACAGCGACAGGCGTTAACTTCCATTTCCTGACAGACCTTTCTTGTTGACCTCTCCTGAGTGGATATACCTTTAAGAACACAAGAAGAATATGTTTACTAACTGGAAGGTGCCTCAGCACAATATGCACGCTATAAGTGATGAACCTACCTCGGGCAGAACTTTCCGGAAAAGAATGGATCGGAAGATTCTGTCCATTTCCATGGCCTGCGCTTTCACCCGACTTAACACCACTACTACCTTCTGTCCGACTTACACTACTGAACCACTTTCTGTGGGGGTATCTCAAACATACGTGTACGTGGGTTTAATGCACCGAGAACCTCGCCCGATGATCTTCGCCATCGAATAACCAACGCATGTAGGGGAACAACCCGGCGTCACTGTCATTGGCATGCAATGAAACCTGACGCCCAAGGGCTGGGCATGTATTCGCGTGGATGGAGCGCCGTTTCGAAAACATTTGTAAATTCTGTATTACATAGTTGAAACGAACGACCTGTACGTTCTCCTTCTTGCATGCTGGGATAAGATTCATAGGTGTAAAATTGTTATGATACTATTAACAACGTTATTGAATACCATTGTTTTCTTCAATCTTTTCACATTCACGTTTAACTATTGTTGTAGCCATTGACGAGTTATGGTATATTGCGTGGACTACGAAGACCATATCAAAGAAATGTCAGAGGAAAGCCACCTCCATTTTTTATGTGATTTCACAGAAGATAAAAAATATATCATCCATTCCTATTAATTTTAAAGTTGCCGTTTTCGTATTGCGCGCTGCGCAGACCCCACGTCAACATATCCTATCCTCCTTAATGATTAAATACATGAACGTTATCTTCCTTAACAACATTTTTTGCTTAAAATAACATGAAAACATGACCTGGGGTCAGACTTTGTAGACACCCTGTATATATATAATAATATAGCTATATTATATATATATATATATATATAATATATATAATATATATATATATAATATAATATATATATATAATATAAATATATATATTTATATATATATATAATAGTAATATATATATAGTATATATATATTATGATATATAATATATATATATATATATATATATATATAATATATATATATATATTATATATATATTAATTATATCATATATATATATATATATTTTATATATATAATATATGTATTATTATATATATATAATATATAATTATATATATAATATATATAATATATTATATATATATATTATATATATTATATATATTATATATATATTATATATTATATATATAATAGTATAATATATATATATATATATATATATCGGGCGTAAAGCGTAGAGCACAAGGACTCCACATATTTTCTAGAAAGAATCTGTCAAAATCAATATATGTATGTATATATATATAATTATTATAATATATAATATATAATAATATATATAATTATAATATAATCAATAATAATAATAAATATAATATATAATTATAAATAAATATAATATTATATATAATATGTTATATAATAGTGTAATATATAGACCTATATATGCATATCGATATATGTGATTTTTGGCTTAGAATTTTTTCCAAGAAAATAGTGGTCTGTTGCCTAGTACTATACCATGTACCGGTAATATATATAACAGACTTGCCGGATATCCACCTGGACTATCCGGTATCCGGTTTTAATTCCTGCCGGATATCCGGTATCCGGGTTATCCGCTTATCCGCCTAATTCACTATTCGCGGCCCATTCCTAATATATTATATATACTATTATATGCTATATATATATTATATATATTATTATAATATATATATATATATATATATAATATATATATAGATAATATTGATAGGTCAAGTTTGACATAATAACGAAGAAAATACATAGACTTTCAAAGAACTTCATTTAAGAAAAAAAGTGTCATAAATTATATGTTAGAACCTAAAAATCATACTAATTTTTGTTAAAAAAATAATAAAAGTACTTAATATTTTCAATATGGAAAATTTATATCTTCCCCGAATTTTACGTTCCTCGCATTTAATGAACAACGACAAATGTTACGACTTGCTTTAAATCTATTCTGGCTGCACCACAAATTATAAGTTTCTTTATTTGTTTTATTGGAAAAGCTTAAATAATAAATTATATTATATATATATAGTATATATATATTATATATATATATATATATATTATATATATGTATATATTATATTATATATATAGATATATCATATATATGTTATATTTATGCTTACACGTTTTTTCCCGCTTTGGAGCGGGGTAGTGGACGTACATGGCCTCTCACCCTGCACACAACCCCCTCATTCTCGTGCCCCACCACTCCTCCAACCCACTCTATCCTCTGCCACACTCAATATTAATATTAATATCTATATATATATATATAGTGATAAGTATATATATATATATATATTTATATAATATAGTATAAATATATTATATATAATATATATAATATTAGTATATCTATATATATTATATATAACTAATAATATATATATATATAATTATATATAACAAAGTCTTTTATTATATATTATATATATAGTATATTATATATTAATAATTGATATATATATTTATATAATATATATCTATATTATATAATTATATATAATATTATATATATATATATGTTATACTATAATATATATATATATATATATTATATATATTTTATATATAATATATATATATATATTATAAATATATATAATTATATAATATATATATATATACATATATAATTATATAATATAATGATATATAGGCGTTCTGTTGGGCCTTTTGGTGCTGGATGGGCTGCCGCCCGTTGTTATATATATATATGTATATATATATAATTATAATATATAATATATATATATATATATATATATTATATTAATATATTATATATATATATATATACATATATATATATATAAATATAATAATGTTAGGCTTATTAACGTTTAGGTTTTGGTAGGGTTACTTTAGGTTTTTATGTTTTTAGGTAGGTAGTTTCCTTAGGTTAGATTAGGTAGGTTAGGTTAGTTAGGTTAGGTTTAGGTTACGTCACGTATCAGTTCAATTTTTTCCTCGAATCACTGAATCATGATATAAATATATAGCTAATATATATATATAATATATATATATTATATATATATATTATAGTATAGTATATTAGTATATATATATATATATATATTATATATATATAATTATATAGTATTATACTAAATCGAATAATATGTCTAATAACCATTTTCTTTAACATTCAAAAGACAAATTTAACTGCGTGGTCAAACTATTTACTGGATACGAACAAATATGCGTAACGTTTATCAAGTCATAAATTATGACCGCTGTAAAGCGTAAGATAAATCATATATTTTATTTCCTTATTTATTATTTTTTATAGGTTGACTGCTTTCAAGACGATTTTTATATTTTAATAAATATTTATCTAATTTTTCATTTAAATAACTTTTTTTTAAAAGTGCCTCATGCTTTTCCGGTTCTTGTATGATCTGTTCACCTACATATTAACTATATATATAATATATATATTATATATATAATAATATATAATATATTATTATATTTATATAATATATATATATATATATAATATAGGTATATTTATATATATATATATAATGTATATATATATATATAAATATATATATATATTAATATTATATAGATATATATATATATATTATATATTATATATTATATTATATATTATAATATATATTATATACAAAACCACTTATATATATTATATATATATATTTAAATACATAATATATATATATATATATATATATTATATATATTATATGATATATATATACTATATATATATATATATATCTATATATATATATATATTATATATATTATATATATATTTATATATTATTATATATATAATATATATATAATATATATATTATATATATAGACAACACAGCATAATAACAAGTTTGTAAATAAATCACAAAGGTTATTGGAGAATGGATTGGCACATCAATAAGTGAAGCGCATATAATAACAACAGTAAACTTGCTGTCAATAACAAGCGTTAAACAAATAAAAAATTATATATATATCTATATATTTATAATAGTATAATATATATATATATATATATTAACTATTATATATATCATATATATATATATAATTTATATTACTATAATATATATAATATAATCTAATATATATATATATATTAGTAGTATTATCATATATATATATAATGAAAAAGTTTACATTCTGTGTCACGTGACGAGTTCCTCGATATCGATATATTCAAAGATATGATCATATATATATATATATATATATATATAATGATTTGATTTTGGTTATTTAATGTTTTATGTATATTATACTATTATATATATATATATATATAGTTATATATATTGAGGAGCGTTTACATTAGACAAAAGCCATATATATATATATATATTATATAGTATATATAGTAATCATATATATATATATATATATTATATATATATATATTTATATATAATATATTATATTTAATATCTATATATATTATATATATATAATATAACATATATATATTATAATATATATAATATATAATATATATATATATATATATATATTATATATAATGAATATTATATATATAATCTTATATATATATAGATATATATATATATACTTAATATATATATCTAATTATACGCTCTCCATATTATATATATGATTATATTATATAATATAATGAATTATATATACTATATATATATATTTATTTATATAATATATATATATATATCATTATTATATATTATATATATATATATATATTATTATCATGACAACATACCGCACAAGGCTTTTTCGATTTACACGTTTGAATGTTTGATTTTTGAGCTAAAATATGTAGTTAAATGGTAAAAACGCATATTAATCTTAACAATATTCCTAACAAACCAACTAACCTAACAGCAACGTTGCAAATGCATGCAGTCCCTACCTTATAGAATGCATGCAGCCCTAATTATAAAATTGCTATGGCAGTCATAACCGTAGTATATATATTATATATATATATATATATATATATGTTTTTTCTTATATTATTTATATATAGATATATATAATATAGTATAATATATATATATATATATATAGTTGTAATTACATATTATTTTTGACTGTAGAGGTATAAGATAAGTCGTTTACTTTGGCCCTTGTTTGTTAGTTTGAAATATTTCTTCATTGAGAATAGAATTTTTTTTTTAGCTATTTGCTTAAAATGCTTTAACAAATATGCTGTGTTAAGTGCATTGTCATTACAAATATGTATTAAATCACATAATTTAATATTTAAAAATCACTAAATAAATTTGTAAATGTATCTTTGGATACCCAATAGAAAGAACGTCTTACTTGTACGGCTTTAGCCTTTAAAATGGCCGCCTGATTTGTTCTACATGCCTATATTTAATTAGAAATGCAAAGGTTTTTAAGCGATTATGCGAAATATCGACAATCGATGTTTGAACATAGAGCAAATCATGAGCGCGGCCAAGATGTAAACATAATATATATATATATAAATATAGTATATATATATATATATATATATAGTTATATATATATATATATATATATATATATTATAATATATATATATATAATATATATATATTATATATATATACATATATATTGTAAAATTGTTGCAAGACATTTGGTGTACGATACGTTTAGGTTAGATTACGTTAAGTTACGATAGATAGGTTAAGTTACAATAGGTAGGTTATTGAGGTAGGTTAGGTTAGCTTACGATATGTTAGGCTAGATTAGGTTAGTTTACGATAGGTAGGTTCGATGATTAGGTTATGTAGGCCTTAGATATGGTTAGATTGTTTGTATGATAGGCTAGTTTAGGTAAGATAGGTTCAAGACTTCAAGTCCTGTTTATATATTTTTTTTAGTTAGCTTAATAATTATTTTTAATTAAGAAATATTATCTGTCTTTCAGTTTATTTTTCTCTTGTTTAAAACATACCCTAAAACAATTTTTTTTTGGCTACTTTCATTATCGTTATAATTATTCCCCGGACTTTTTTGCATTCTAAATTCTAAGCAAATGAATCATCTTTTCTACTTTATAATTAATTTTTAATGTTTAAAACTTTTTGATCGTTTTCATTATGACTTAAATTAATTGTTAGTATCATATATTAACAATATATGAAAAAATAATTTAAATACAAACACACAAGAGCTGTTTATAACGGAAAAAGGTCATAATATATATAACTTATTATATATATATATAATATATTATATATATATTATATATTATATTATAATATTATTATATATATATATTATATATATATTATATATATATAATTATAATATAAATATGTTTATAACGGAAAAGGTCATATATATAATATATATATATATATATATGTATTTCTTGTTGCATAGAAATCAATGATAGTTTTCAACGCATCTGACTGTTTATTATATAGCTCACAGAATGTAAATTTTGAATGCAACACTAGAGGTCTAAAAAACAATATAGCCATAGAAATAAAATAAAAAAATTACTAATTAATACTTAGAAAGAAATTCATTAAAATGGAAGCAAAAGTAGTTAAAAAACATAATACATAAATTAAATAATGATAGATAAAATTTCTTTACTTTAAATTTAAGTAGACAGTCGATATAACATAAAAAGATATGAAGTCTCTAAAAAGATATATAAAAAAATAGGGATGATCATACAATAAAAGGGTGACAATAATAATCAAATTTAAAAAAAATCACAAATTTTTCTCAATTGAAAGAAACCTCGATATATTTGAAAGCTAGAAAAAAAAATAGTAATCTTCGAGATAGAATATTACACATATAAACTATAACAGTAAGGAGTTTTGCTGATCATATAAAAATTAGTAAACAAAATGAGATTACACAAAACTCTTTTGAACTTGAAAATTTAAAAACTACTTTTAGGCATATTTAATAAGAAGTGACAGTGATTCGTGAAAATAGTAATATAAAAATAAAAATATTATATAATGATAAAAAAATATAAAATGATGATTCAGAGCATTTTAGTTCTTTTAAACTGAAGATAAAGTCATATAGATAAGGAAAGAGATAAATGAATGAATAAATAATAATAATAATAAGTAATATAATATAATGAATAATATATAAATAATAATAACAATAATAGAATAGTAACAATAAGTATATATTATAATTTCAAAAATTAATAATTAATAATGCATAATAAATCAGTTATGAATAATAATAATAATAATAATATAATATATAAAATAATAATAATATAATTATAATAAGCATATAATAATTACAATAATAAATATAATAATATAATAAGAATATAATATTGTAAATACTAAATGCTCGCATTTATTTATTTAAATTTGTTTTCAATCCATTTATTTTACAACATTCTCCTGCTTTGTTGTATTGTTAAGTAGTAGAAATATAGTAGTAGTAGTAGTGAGTAGTAGTAGTAGTTAGTAGTGAGTGTAGTAGAAGAAGTTTGTTAATTAAATTATCTACATTGACAATTCATGGAACTTCTCAAAGCAGAGAGAGAGAGAGAAGAGAGAGAGAGAGATGAGAGAGAGTATGAGAGGAGAGAGAGAGAGAGAGAGAGAGAGAGAGAGAGAGAGAGAGAGAGACGAGAGAGAGAGAGAGGAGAGAGAGAGACAAAATTTTATAAAGACTAGTATTAATCAATTAAGAAATACATACTTTAATAAATTTCATTTGAAAGCGATCGAAACGGGAGGAGAAGAGAGAGCGTAAAGAAGAGAGAGAGAGAGAGAGGAGAGAGAGATGAGAGAGAGAGAGAGAGAGAGAGAGAGAGAGAGAGAAGAGAGGAGAGAGAGAGAGAGAGTAGAGAAAGCCACATTTTTTTTTATTTCCTATTATTTATTTCGAATAATAGCAATGCTATCTACCCAAGATAAGTCTAAATAATAAAAGCAAAATAACAGTGTATAACATAGAACAATAATATAGATAACATAATAGTACAAATTTTAAAGGTTTATTATACCATAAAAAATTATAATAATAAAAGTAAAGTAAAGAAATATTAAATCATATTATTCAGACGGGGGCCGGGGGGGGGGGAAACGGCAAAAAAAATTTTTATTAAAAGATAAAATTAGGATAGAATAATTATATAATTACAAGAATATTATTACACTTAAAAAAAAATTATTATAGACTGCTTCGGGTTTGTTTCGAGTATGGCAAATAAATAAGAAAAAATAAAAAAATGAAATAATGTTCAATACTATATAATATGATGTTTTGTAGCATATTGTAGGATATGAATTATT
>JABUQX010076596.1:35000-42500 GCA_015478945.1 Trachelipus rathkii | reverse complement strand
TCCTACTTCCTCCACCTGTTCCTCCACCTGATCTTCCTCGTGCGTCTCAAAGTCTGTATCTTGGTTCTCAGTAGGTACTACCTCCGGGTTTTCAATTGAATCCACTACCTCGTCTAAACCTAAATCCGTTTCCTCCTCACTCTTGTCGCTGACCCTTACTCCGAACGTGTAACTGTCTTTTGGGAACCCTATTGATCTCTCAAATGCTTCAATGTCATATTCGCTCTCCTGGTCATTATCTACTCCTACCTCGTCGAACCAATCAAGTTGTTCACTTGTATCCACCGGTGACAGTATCATGCTGACACTCTCCGTTTGGGTGCCTTTATTTTCTCCAACCTGGTCCTCTGTCTGCACCGACACACTTCTTTTACCAGTTACGCCCTGTAAGGCCGGTATTGGTTCTCTACCAGGTAACCGTAATGCCTTTAAATACTTCAGCATCTTCTGTTGTCTGCCTATTCCGTATAATTTCTGATTATCCCTTAACGTAGTGCTAAGTTGTCTCTCAAAGCCTTGTGATCCCTCTCCAGGTTCCTAACCTGGGCGTTCTCCAAAACGACTTGTAAGCTGACAAACAGTGCGTCTGCTCCACCGGGGACTTCCTTTACCATGATTAACCCTTTTGGAAAGCATCCAGATCTACCGGTGCTTCACCCTGATCATCCTTCCTGTTACACCTGGACCATGCATCTGCAAAGATGTTCTCTTTCCCCGGATAGTATTGTATCTCAAAACTGTATTCACTCAAGTCGTCCAACACTCGTGCCAGCTTACTGTCAACTAACTTCATCTTGTGTAGGTAAACTAATGGCCGATGGTCCGTAAATAAAATAAACTCTTTGCCTAATAAGAATGGCCTGAAACTTTTAAGGGGAGTCTGTACTTGGCCAACCCTAACTTTTCAGAGTACAAATAAAAAAATTTACTTTTTTTTTTTATTACTCTAATTGTTAGAAAAATCCCTCCTCTACTTCATGGTGTAATTTTTGTTTCGAAATTCCGAAAAGTTTTTAAGTTACAGGATATTTTTTATAGGGGTGTCAAACTAAAAAATTCCATTTCCAGGTTCGAAATTGCAAGTCACTTTTAGGATCTTTCCAGGTTTTATTCACATTTTATAATAAATTACATTTTTCCTTTTTGCAAACACAACCCAAGCCCAGGCTCTTTCTCAATCATATAAATGTAGTCAGAGTCTGAGCCGGAGCTGGAGCCGGAGCCGGAGTCGGAGCCGGAGCCGGAACCAAATTATAAATTTTTTTAAAGAAATTGTTTTTGCAGGTAAAAATACTTCTGCAAAGCCGGAGCTGAACTTTTCTGAAATGGAAACGGAGTCGGAGTTAGAGCTGGAGCCGGTGCCGAAGCCGGAGCCGGAGCCGGAGCCGGAGCAGGAGCTGGAGCTTAAAAACAATATTTTATTAACTTTGCCGGTGAAAATATTTTTACAAAGCTGGGGCTGAACAATTTTGAAAAGGAGCCGGAGTCGGAGCCAGAGCCGGAGCCGGAGTCGGAGCCGGAGCCGGAGCCGGAGCCAAAGTATAATTTTTTTAAAAATTGTTTTTGCAAGTAAAACTACTTGCAAGCTGAACTATTCTTTAATACAATCAGAGCTGAAGCCGGAGTCGGAGCTGGAACCGGAGCCAGAGTCAGAGTTGGAGCCGAAGGTGGAGCCAAAGTATAACTTTTTTTAAAAAGAAATTGTTTTTGCAGGTAAAAATACTTCTGCAAAGTCAGAGCTAAACTATTCTGAAATGTGAAACGAAGTCGGAGCTGAAGCCGGAGCTGGAGCCGGAGCCGGAGTCGGAGCCTTAGCCGGAGGCGGATCTGAAAAACAAATTTTTTTCAAGATTTTTTTGCAGATGAAAGTAATTCTACAAAGTTGGAACTGAACAATTTTGAAAAGGAGCCGGAGCCGGAGCCGGAGCCGGAGCCGGAGCCGGAGCCGGAGCCGGAGCCGGAGGTAAGGTAAATTTTTTTAAAGAAATTGTTTTTGTAGATAAATATACTTCTGCAAAGTCGGAGCTGAGCTATTCTGAAATGTGAAACGAAGTCGGAGCAAGAGCCGGAGCCAGAGCCGGAGCCGGAGCCGGAGCCGGAGTCGGAGCCGGAGCCGGAGCCGGAAAAAAAAAAAAATTTCAAGAAATTTTTTTGCAGATGAAAGTAATTCAACAAAGTTTGAGATGAACAATTTTGAAAAGGAGCATGAGCCGGAGCCGGAGCCGGAGCCGGAGCCGGAGCTGGAGCCGGAGCCGGAGCCGGAGGTAAAGTATAAATTTTGTTAAAGAAATTGTTTTTGCAGGTTAAAATGCTTCTGTAAAGTCGGAGCTGAACTATTCTGAAATGGAAACGAAGTCGGAGCTGGAGTCGGAGCCGGAGCCGGGAGCCGTAGCGGAGCTGAAGAACAATTTTTTTGCAGTTGAAAGTAATTCTTTAAAGTTGGAGCTGAACAATTTTGAAAAGGAGCTGGAGCCGGACCCGGAATCGGAGCCGGAACCGGAGTCGGAGCGGAGCTATAACCGGAGTTGGAGCCGGAGCCGGAGCCGGAGCATAAATTTTTTTAAGATAATTTTTTGGAAAGTAAAAATATTTCCGCAAAGTCGGAGCTCAACTATTTTGAAATAGATACGGAGTTGGTGCGGTGCAGTGCGGTGCGGTGCGGTGCGGTGCGGTGCGGTGCGGTGCGGTGCGGTGTGAATAAAAACTTTTACTGCGGCTTGTGGTGCGCTTATTTAGGTGAGGTGAGGTGCGTAATATCTTTTATTTCTGGAAAAAATAAAAAAAAAATAATTCAAAATCTTTATAGGCGTTTTTCTCAATATTCACTTTTTTTCCATATCAGCTGACAAAAAAATTCGCTAAAAAAAAACGAGCAAGTCTATTGCGTTAAAAATTTCCAGGACATTTATATACATAGAGGAGAAGATTCGTACGAAGTTTTATTCAGATTGATAATCGTGGGTTGGTGTCAGACAAGATTGAAGTGATGACTTTGAATTTTTTTTTTGAAATTATGAAATTCAAATTGAATATTTGAAGTTATCAATTTTTTTTTAATTGAATTTCAAAGGCAAATGATTATATCTTTTTGACCACACTTTATTTTAGTACTTTCGTGAAAAAATTATTGAAATATCTTCAAAAATAAAGTTTTTATAAGGTTTTCAGTTGAAACAGTAAAAATTCAGAACTTGCCCACTCTCCCCCCCATAAATCCCAAACCAGCAAGTCTATTGAAACGAAATAAACAGGAATACATATAGTAATAGTTCCTCAATAACTAAAAAGTTCTCATTTCACGATTGAAAGAAACTGAAATTTCGAGTACAGACTCCCCTTAAAACGATATAGCGGACTCCCTTTCAATGGTTGACGCATTCCTCTCGCACGCATTGAAAGAGTGCGAGTTAAAGGCTATGACCCTCCTTTCGTCACCTTGTTTTTGGCATAGACCAGCTCCCATACCAGAACCGCTGGCATCTACAAACAACTCCAGCTTGTTCGCTCCTTCCGAAAAGTCGGGGAACGCTAGTTCCACCGATTCCTTCATTCCTCTTTTAACCCTGTAAATGCCTTTACTCTTTCCTCCGTCCACTCAATCACATCTTTCCGCCTGCCTCCCGTTAGTGCATTAAGAGGTGCTGCCACCTCCGAACAGTTCTTTATAAACTTCCTCTGGAAGTTTATCATGCCCAGATACCTTCTTAACTCTCCAACAGTGTTTGGCCTTTCCAGTTTATCAACCTGCTCCACAAACTCCGGAAGCTTCCTGATCCCTGTTCTACTGATTATATGTCCTAGAAACTTTACTTCTTTTTGCACCCAACTACATTTCCCAACCTTGACCTTTACGTTGGCTTCACAAAACCGTTGTAATACCTTGTCTATTAGCAGCAAGTGCTCCTCAAAACCTTTTGACATTAATAACACATCATCCAAGTACACCACCACCTTATCTTTGCTAAATCTCATCATTATCCTTTGCATTTCTCGCTGAAACGCTGCTGGACCGTTCTTTAAGCCAAAGCTTAATCTTTTGAACCGGTACTGTCCACTCACCGTGGAGAAAGCCGTGAAGTCTCTACTATCCTCTGCCAGGTTCATTTGATAGTAACCCTTAACCAGATCCAGGCTAGTAAAATACTTAACCCCGTGACATGCGTAAATAGTTTCCTGAATGTTTGCCATTGGGAATTTGTCTGCCTCCGTTACCTGATTTAACCTTCTATAGTCCACACATAACCTGAGTGTACCATCCTTTTTACGGATCGGCACCACCGGTGAACTCCATTCCGCTGCGCAAGGTTCAGCTATGTCTTTCATACATAACTCTTCCACCTGCTGTTCAATCTCCTGGTTGGTTTTCTGATCAAACCTTCTAGCTCGTTGGTAAATAGGCGTGTAATCATGCAATCTAATCTTATATGGGGTCATCGCAGTTTGACTGACGTCCGCATCACTCCTGCTAAACGCCATTTTGTTTCTCCACAAAACCTCCAAAACCTGTTCAACCTGTTCTGGACGTAACTCTACCATGAATTTAATTTCGTCCTTCAACTTTTCCTTCGTCCACTCTTGTTCATCTCCTCGTCCTGTTACTTCCCGTACCGTTGTGTTTACTGTACATGTTGTAACCCCATACTTCCTTAATTTATCCTCATCTACTAGCAAATGTGCTATTCCTATTTGTTCACCTGTGTTTAACTTTAAGGGCCCTGATATTAATTTTTTTAACAGTACCGTACCTTCCTCCTCATTCCATTTCACCAAACCTGGTAAAACCTTAAATCGGTGGTTATATCCCCTTTTGTAATCTTCTCTACCTTCTATCAATAGCTCCTCCGGTTTTGCACGGTACTGCCCTTCATGACTCCTTGGTTTGACTTGTTTCGACTTCCATTTCACCTTAACTGGTACCCAGTTATTCTTATCAATCACCATTTTACCTGTTGTATGTACCGGAATCCTTGTTACCGTCCTTATACAGTTTTCGGTTCCACCCATTACGTACACTTGCTCTCGTACACCATTATCACCATACCGTCTAATTGATCCATCTCTAATATCAAACTTTATGCTATTTCCCACCAGGAAAGGCATACCTAACATTACTCCTTCCTTTAAGTCCTCAAGAACCAGAAATTCCAATTGTCCATACTTAATGTCATCAATAGTGACCTCCAAGATTACTGTTTGATGAGACTCTACACTCTGTTGAGGATCACCCAGACCTCTCAATCTCATTTCCTTGTTTATTACCGTCGGATTCGGAATCTTCCCGAGCTCCTTTCTTCCTATCAAGCAGTATTGAGATCCCGAATCTACCGCTGCTAACATCTCAACACTATCCAATTTTACATTAAACTTTATCAGAGATGCCATCTTCACACTGTCAAGACCCATCATTCCTGTATCACCCGTTGCATGGTATACTCCTGACATTATTTCCATAACATCCTTTTTCTGTCTCCTTTGTGTACGTTGGGGCAATGACCCAATCACCTTTCCACCTTGACCTGTAACAAACTCCTCTGCCTTCGGATTCAACATCCACCTGTCCTGAATAACCGGGGCATCCTGTTGATCTATCCTTGTTGTGGCTGGCTCCGACACGTCCCGGTTGATGGCGGAGCAAGTTCGTTTCCCGAACTCGTTGTTTTCCTTTTCTTTTTCAACTCCTCTCTTATAGGACAAGAATCACACCAGTGCCCAACTTCCCCACACACGAAGCACTTCTTGTCCACCACTCTCTGAATCTCTTGTCCTTGTTCTTTATTTTCATTCCTGCGTTGAGATCCTTGTCCTCTCCTTGCTGGGCAATCCATCAGCCTATGCTCACCACTTCCACAAACCAAGCACCACCCATTAAACCACCAGCAGTCACGTTTCATGTGCCCAACCCTGTCACAATGATGGCACCTTAACCTTGATCCACTATTTGGTCCACCAGACCTTCTATCATATTCCCTTGGTCCACTACTACGTTGTGGTGCCGGTTGTCCATACTGCACCCTGTCTGCATACGTCCTTCTCTCTTCTTCTTGAGGGATGGCTGCCCATATTGGGATTGTTTCAGCCTCTGGTTCCGAGTGTTCATCAAGCTCATCCTCATCACGAGCCCAGTTCACCATATCCTTCCATCTCACCCTCAGACTTTCCTTTTCGCCTCCCATCCGTAACTTAAATCGTCTTGCTATTTTCTTGGGCAGGCATCTTATAAATTGCTTTTTTAGTGTCTCCTTGTCTCTTTGTTCTTCGTTTGTTGCGGCCTCATAGGTTGTCTGCATTCGTAATGCAAATTCAGCGATTTTCTCTTTCCTCTTCATCTCCATTCTCCAGAACTCCTTCTGGAGATCCATGACCTCACTATCCTTTCCCTCCTTGCACCAGTTTCTCAACCTTGCGACCACAGTGACATATTTCACCTTAGCCCTGTACATGCTGAAATACATCCTTAATGCTCCACCTTCCAAAAAGTTCCTTAATTCTACAACCCATCTGTTTTTGTCACGCCCAAGCTGTTCCTTCGCATAGCGCTCGAAGTCTTCGATGAAGGCATCGAACGTTTGGACTTTTTCTTCACCATATTTCAACGGTTTCACCGCCTTAATATTTGCCCTGCTGTAAGTCCTCATCACTTCTAGCAGTTCACCTGCCAAAATAATGAGCACCCTGTTTACAGCCAAGTTGGACTCCATTCCTGATTTTTCTAGTTCCACTAGCCTTTTCAACCATAACTGTCCTCCTTTATCCACTTCGCTTTCAACCTCCGACTCCACTTCTGATGCCGTGCTATCATCACATGTGTACTTCCTTACTGGTTGTTTCCTCCTTCTATTCTTCCTCTTCCTCCTTCTTATTTCGTCACTTTCGTTATCCACTTCAGTCCTCCTTTCAAAAATTTCATCTTCTGTTTCGTCATTAATCTCATTTCTATACTGTAATGCGTATTGCACCCTTTGTTTAATTTTAACCGGATCCTTGTTTCTCACTGATTGATCCTTATTCACTTTATCGTCCTTCCCTTTATCCAGTTCTACAACCAGGTTTTCTCCTTTCGAAGCCTCCAGAACCTGTACACAGTTCTTCATTATTAACAACACCTTCTCTACATCTAAACTCTTTGACTCCTCTACCAGGGCATTCTGAAATCCTTCCAGATGCTCCATAACCTTGGAACCTCCACAGGCTTCGTTATCCTTAATCTCCGCGTCAGTCCCCATCATGAATCACCAGGACTATTCCTTGTTTAACCAGGTAAACGTATAAAAAAATACACTAAATCTATATAAATCAAAAAAAAAAAATTTTTATCACCCTGTGTGTGTGTGTGTGCACGTATGCACGAAAGTGTTTTTCCCACACCCAAGTATCCTTTACAGGCAAAAAAATCAAAAAAAAATTTCAGTATCAAATCACCCTGCCTCAACCTGCGACCCAATCGGAGACCGGCCCGACACAAGAGCCACCAAAAATTATGTTACCGGACACAATAAACCA
>JABUQX010076596.1:20000-30000 GCA_015478945.1 Trachelipus rathkii | reverse complement strand
TCAGCAATTACAGATCTCCCTCATGACAACAGAAAAGAACCATGATTTTGATGAATTAGTGGAAATCGCCGACGATATTTTTAATAAGTTTTTTCACCACAGCGGTGCTCTGCCAACCCAGCGCCCCGGGGGGGGAGAGCCGAATGGCAACCTGTAAACGCTGTCCGATCAGCAGAAGAGAAAGTCACCAAGCTGCCTAACAGAGAATCCTCCGCTCAAGAGAGAGAAATAAGTCGGCTAATAATATCTCACGAAAAGTCAGCTGAAGAAATGAAGTCACTCGCCAAAAGCGTAATAGAGCTGGCAGCAAAGGCGATGTGTCAGAATGCAAAAATCCCACCTCCAGCTGGCAATCAAGATTCAAAAGGGAGGAACTTCAACCGATCAGCAAATGACAACGTTGCAGCTGGACTAAGTACCGAGGGGCTCTGTAGGTTCCACAAGCGCTACTTTCATCGTTCATTTAGATGTGAAGGTCGATATTGTCCAATGTACACCTTAATATCACAACCCCCGGCGACTCCCCCACCCCCACAACTAAATTCCAACATTTCAAGGCAGGGAAACGAAGAGGCTGGCCCGTGAGACGATTCCCGTGCCAAATGGGGGTAAATCTGTGGGGGAATAATGCTTTTGTAAGTAGAAACTCTTGTAATTGCTCGGCCTGCAATTTTTATATGGACAGGTCAAATTTTGGGAGGGGAGATATTAATGTTAATTGTAGTAATAGAAATAATTTTGGTAGAAATGATCTTTACAATAGTCATTTTAATGATAACCATAATAATTGTAATAATAGAAGAAGACATTGTTATAATGGTAATCATAATAATGTTAGGAATGATTATTATGCTTATACTTGTAATTATAGAATTTATAGTAACTATGATAGGGACAATTTTTATAATAATAATCACCATGGTAATGAAAATATTAATTATAGCAATGATAATTATAATAATGGTGCACATGTTGATTATAATAGTTTCTATAATAATGATGGGTATGCTAATCTTAATGGCCATAATAGTAATAGGCATTTTAGTAATAATGGTAATTATGATGATCGTGGATATAATGGAAATGTTAATTACATTAATAGATTTAAATGGAGTAGGAATATGACTTGTAAAAATGATCAGAGACAGGGGGGGATTCCTAGTGAGTCACCTCCTCCCCCACAGAAGTCACTTACCACTGAGTCGGTGGGGGTAGAGTCCTCTCCAACGTTCAATTGTAACTCAATGCATGATGAGATTAATAATGACAATAATAATAATAATGATTGTAGAACTAGGAACGATAGCCATAGTGATGGCGATAACGGTTTTGTAAATTCTTATAATTATATTGAAAACAATAGCTTTGTGAATGAGTCGCTGTCTCCCCCAACGGAGTCAACCTGTCCCCCCACCCCAGTCACTGGGGAGGAAGCGGGAGTAGAGGCGATTCAGATTTGTGACTCCATACTTGTTAATAAAAATAATGATAAAAATGAACTTGTAATTAATGAAGGGGGCGAAACCCCCTTTCTGAAAATGAATTGTATTAGTTTTAGGGATGAAGGAGGTTTTTCTCCTTCCGATAAGCCTGTGGGATCATTAAATTTAAGAAATAATGCATGTGACTTATCTGGTAATACTGTAGTGGGAGTTTCTGGCAACTCGACTAAAATCGTTGCAACAGTTAAAGATGTGTTTTTTGATAAATTATATTATGTGTCGGATAAGACTAACAATGAATCTTATTTACTAGACTCCGGAAGTTGCCTCGACCTGGTGATAGCGTCTGAATTAGATAGGGGGGTGCCGTTATTGGCACTGCCAGAGCCGCAAATGGAGGCTGTATAAGTATTTATAATAAAAGGGTGATTAAAATTGACTTGGGACTAGACAGACTTTACGATGTGCATGCCTACACCGCTGACATTAAATTTAACGTCCTTGGCATGCCTTTTCTCAAAAAACACGGGTTCACTATTGACTTTAAATGCCATTATTTATTAGATCCGAGGACGAAACGTAGTATTTCTCTCAGTAATGAAGCTTTTGACTTTTCGAAGCATGTTCGAAATTCTATCTTCCCACTAACCGCTGTCTCTTTAAATATACCGCTTTGCGAATATGAATTAATTAACGATTTGATTAGGAAATACCAAGTCTTGTTCCTAAACCCCTATGAAGCACCTAATTTAAATTTAAAGAATGAACAGCTCACTAGATGGCGGGTTATATGTGCAAAGTACCGGAGAAAGCGGGGCGGGGCTTATTTTGACAGCTGTGAGAACGACTTCGCTGCTCATTCACAACCCGATGGTAACGAAACTATAGGAGAGGGGGGAGGGGGGCAAAAATTGTACTATTAAGAGGGGGTGAAGATTGCACTGTTGATGAGGGGGAGGGGAGAGAGAAGAATGTCCTTTAAAAGAAGAAATTTTATGCGAGTTGGCGGAAAATTATCCATACCATGTTGAAGTTAGTGGCACGCCGATACAGTTAAGGAGTAGAAGCATAGCTCCACATCTTTTTGGAGGAGCCAAGGAGGAAATTAATAAGTTGCTAGAGTCAGGGGTCATTTCGCGGGGAAAAAGCGATTGGGGTTTTCCGGCTAGCTTTTTGCCAAAGTCTGATGATGGCAGAATTCGGTTGGTCGTTGATCTGCGTTTGCTAAACCAAAGATCCACCTCTGACAATTTTACTCTGCCTAAGATTAAAGATATCATCTTGCAATTGCAAGTTGCTAACGCGGCTCGATCTTCGGCAGGCTTACTATAACGTGCCAGTCAGCGAGGAAACAAAGAAATATTTCACTATTACTTGTCCATTTGGTAACTTTAGCTTCAACTATTTAATACAAGGACACAAATGCTCGTCTAGTGCCTTTCAGCGCCTCATGTCGATCTTACTTGGAGATTTAAAGAATGTTTTTGTTTACTTAGATGACATACTAATTGCCAGTTCGACTCTTGAAGAACATGTTGCAATGTTGGAGAAGGTTTTAGAGAGATTGAAGTATATGAAAATTTATATGAACCCAAAAAAATGTTTGCTTGCAGTCGGAGAAATAGATTTTTTAGGTTTCAACATTAGCGAGAAGGGGGTTAGGCCTAGCAAGGAGAAGATCGATGCAGTAGTGAATGTTGCAAAACCAACAACTATCAAACAACTTAGGGCATTTCTTCTGCCGAATTAATATAGCCGGGGCTGCCCAATTATTGCAACCTCTAACGAAAATGTTGAAGGGGAAACCCGCCTCCTCGAAAAAGATTTCTTGGGGGGTAGAAACCGAGCGGGCATTTAGGGAAGCTAAAGCGGCGATGGTAAGCGCCACCTTGTTATCTTTCCCTGATGAAAAAACTGAGTTGCTATTGTGCACGAAGGTGAGCGAGCTCACAATAGCCAGAGCTCTGATGGGGGAAGAGAATGATCAGACGAAGGTTTTCGCACTTTACAGTACCATACTGACTGAGGTGGAGGTGGCACTACCACAGTTGGTTAAGGAGCTGCTATGCGTCAACAACAGTTTACAAAAATATGCTTACTTAATTGCAAATAGGAGGGTTAATATCTGCACCAGCAACAGTGGATTAATCACAGCCTATACAAAAAAGAGTGCCACAAAAGTTCATAACATCCGGGAGATGAATCTGTTGAATTCTATTGCAAATTTTGACGTTGAATTTAAATTGGTCTCTAAGAATAAAAATAAATTGGCAATAATTTTGACAGAATTGGCTAACGAAAGAGATAAGATCATGGAGGCTGAGGAATTTCAATTGCAAATAGCTTGTATAGAAAATGGAGAGTGGGCGTGGCCAAAAGAAATTGCCATGGAAACAGGGTTACAATTGGGGGAGGAGCTTGGTGACTTAAATTCTCTGAATTCCACAAGGAAAGGGTTGAGTCTTTTAAATAGAATGTCAAAGGAAGCTGAATTGCTGGCGTATTATAATAATAATAATAATAATAATAATAATAATAATAATAATAATAATAATAATAATAATAATAATAATAATAATAATAATAATAATAATAAAAGCGAAAGTAGGAATTGACTTCCATCACAGTAATAATAATAATAATAATAATAATACACATTAATACAATAATAATAATAATAATAATAATAATAATAATAATAATAATAATGAAAGGAAAGTAATAGTAATAATATTGATAATAATACACACACACACACACACACACACACACACACACAATAATAATAATAATACACCCACAATAATAACAATAATAATAACAATAACAATACACACAAAAAGTACACACACACACACACACACACAATAATAATAATAATAATAATAATAATAATAATAATAATAATAATACACACACACACAATTAATAATAATAATAACGATAATAATAATAATAATAATAATGATAATGACGATAATAGTAATAATAATAATAATAATAATAATAATAATAATAATAATAATAATAATAATATAATAATAATAATAATAATAATAATAATAATAATAATAATAATAATAATAATAATAATAATAATAATAATAATAATAATAATAATAATAATAATAATAATAATAATAATAATGACAATAACAATAGTAGCGAAGCTGGTAATGATGATTGCTTTGATGATTTTGTAATAAATACTATAACATACAGTAAAAAAGGGTTGAGTGGGATGATGAAGAAAATCCAGGATGGGGTAGATTTCAGAGAGATAGCTGTAGAACAAGAGACTGATGGTTATATAAAAGACCTGATAAAGGGAATGAAAACTAGCGGATTGAAGGCCTGTTACAAGGAGTTCATCCATCGGGGCAAGGAACTGTCCTGGCGGTTGACGTTTCTACAGGCACAGCTGGAATATTAATACCGGAAAATCTGGTGGATGATGTCATAGAAAAAATACATAATACAAATCATTTGGGAATTAAACGGACTTTGACTGTCCTAAGGGGGGATTTCGTCTTCAGATTTATGCATAGCAGAGTAAAGAAATTCATACAGAGTTGTGATGTCTGTCAGAAGAACAAGAGCGTTAGGAAGATATCTCCAGAATTCGGTAGATTCAAGGAAGTTTCGGAGAAGTTCGATACGCTTCATGTGGATTTGTTGAAGCTCCCGTATAGTATGGGTTTCAATTATCTGCTTGTTTTTATCGACAGATTTAGTAAGTATCCCTTCGCCTACCCTCTTAGGCAGGCGACGGTCGACTCGGTATTAAATGTGTTAGTGGGCGAAATTTTTCCGTTCTGTGGCTCTATAAAAAGGCTCATCTCAGATCGGGAAGCCAGTTCACTGCCAAATTATTTAATGACGTGTGTAACCTACTCGGCATAGATAAGATTGTCACAACGCCTAACTCAGCAAACGTGAACGGCCAAGTGGAAAGATTAAATCAAGCTCTCATAGTGACACTAAGGTGTATGATCAATGATAGGGAGAATGAAGGGTTAAAATGGCCTGAAATTTTGCCTTGGGCACTTTACTGTTTGAGAATTAGCCCTCTAAATGACGAAGGGGTTACTCCCAGTGTGCTTATGTTCGGCCAAAATCTATCAGTGCCAGGAAGCTTATTACAGAAGGAGGCACTCAGTGCCACGGTCAGTCAAAGTGCCTATTTGAAGAAACTAGTGGCTTTAATGCGTAGGCCTCTGGCACCACAGGTTGTATATAAAAATAAGAATGTGTTCGTTCCGAAAGATCTCCATAAGGCAAGGGCCGTGTTGGTAAGAAATCAGCAGTATAATGTGGGAAAACTGGCAGAGAGATATTCGGGACCTTTCAGGGTGTTACGGGTGAAAAAGAATAACGTTTATATCTTAAAGCAAGGGAAAGAGGCAGTAGAGAATTTGAGAAATGTAAGAATTTATCATAATATAACCGACAGGAACGCTGAAACCCAAGAAAAAAATAAGGTTAATAAAAAAAAGGGGAAAAAAAGAAGAGAGAATAAATAAATGAATGAATAAACAAATAAAAAAAAGAGAGAGAGAGAAAAGGGGGGGGCTTCTTAGTTCTGCATGCGATTCTTAGAGTTAGACAGTAGTTAAATTGATACTTATCCTTCCAAAAAAAATAATCTTTCCTCTATCTAATACTATGGACGAAGCGCATACAACTAAACATTAATAGTCGTGAATAAATTCTCACGAGTCCCTTACAAAAAAATGTCACGGAAGGAGTTTGCAATAGAAGAGTTGAATAGTCAAACCCCACCAGACGGAGATTTAGGAGGTCTTTTATGTATTATGCAACAATGTACTGTAAGAATAGAACTTGTATTTCTTTATAATAATCTCAAATTACTACTCAAAAAAAAAAAAATGTGAAAGCAGGATTCCCTGCTTTCACGATAATTAAGTACACCTCTCATAATAGCTCTGTACACAGCTATATACACCTGTAACACTTCTCAAAAAGGGGTTTCTCTGTATATCGAATTTTAATTATTATTTTTGTTATATAAGAAAAATATTTAACGACTCTTTGGAGTGGCACTTTCAAATGTTGTAAGAGTGAGTCACGGAACGGTGACGCTCAGAAAGGGTGCCTAGAGTTCAAGTAAAGGAGAAAGTCAGTTAGCATCTTATATTATAAGAAGAAAGATGTGTTAGAAACATCGACATTGTTAAAAGCCGGAGGATCATTGTTAAATTAAATATTATTGTGTCGAGCTTTTAGAAACATTGTTGTAAATTGTGGAGGGAGTGTTTAGTTAATTTAACCCTAAATTAAGATAGAGGGGTTTTGAAGGTCACATTATATGATAATAGACTCATTATTAATAAAACTTAACCAGACTCTTGTGATAAAGAGTTGCTTAACATGTACTATTGATTATCTTGAACATTGATGCCATTTAATTCCATTTAATTTGATTAATCTTAGACAATAAAGATAAGAAGTAATTACTCTTTATTTCCTCTGTGCCTAATCCTTCATGATTTAGTACATATATATATATATATATATATATATATATATATATATATATATATATATATATATATATATATATATATATATATATATATATATATATATATATATATATATATATATATATATATATATATATATATATATATATATATATATATATATATATATATATATATATATATATATATATATATATATATAAAAAAATATATATATATAATATATATATATATATATATATATATATATATATATATATATATATATATATATATATATATACATAGGTAACAAACACCGAAAATGTTATCTCGATAACCGATATATCGATAACGAAAACCTTATCATCGATAACCGATATTCGATAACTCGTGATAAAAATATCGCCGATAAGGCGATAACCGATAAATCGATAAATCCAAATTTTCATGTATTCATTTTATTATAAATAAAATGTTAAAAAAAAGACTTTTAGTTTTTAAGAAAACGTTAAAAATAAATTTATTACATCTTCTTTGATCTATTTTATAGATTATAATATAAAATTTTTAGTTTTCTTTACCGACATACCCAGAAAATATGAGAATGTTGCTACTTGCTTTATATACTTGTAAAACTTTGGATATCTTATTAAATAAATTTAATTTTTTCCCTCTTCTCAGTGTTTTTTTTTTATAATAAAATTTTTATTTTCTTATTTATGCTCTGATGTTATAGATTCTATAATGTATGTAAAGCCAAAGATAAATATTAATAAAGGGTTTGAAATGAAATCAAAGAATTAGTTAATTACAATTTATCATTATAAAAATAATAATACTAGATTTTGGCCTTCTGCAGTATTTGTGTTCCTCTTCATAAACATGAGTATATTAAAGTTTTCATCTGACAGAGAATTCCTCTTGGCTCTGTAGATATATTTGCCAAGGGAGAACAATCACTGCAGCGCTAGACGGCATTGCAGTATTATACCTTATAAAGAGATCAATGAGTACCTTCTCATTGTTAAAAGCTAGGTCTGACAGGCTGTCTGTCAATTTCGCCTGCAACCACTTATTTAGAATGAGAGCAGCTTTACTCTTTATTGATCTTTGATGACGTTGACCTTGAGTTAGTTCAGTGTAATCATCAGCATCACAGATGCTTGAGTAGTAGTCTTTCTCTTCTATGTCCTCTCCCTCGCTGCTGCTGGTACTGTTGGCGTTCTCGAGTTCGGTACACTGCAATAACTCTTCCACCTTCTTTTCCATCGAAGGGTAGAGTATGTGCCTATGTTAACATTAACACTCCTAGAACACGTCTCGTGAATCTCGAATCTCCTAATTTTTGATGTTCTGTGGTTTAAAATCTTCCTTCTACTAAAATAATCTTGTGTTTGCTACTGTTCTCCTAACAGAACAGATTTTCACGCCTTTTTTTTTTAATATCTTACTACTTCTCACGAGACTGTTATATCTTCTCATCCAAATACTGAGGGGATTTAGGGGATTTAAATGTACACAACACTCAATGGTTGGGGTCCTCTCATATTGATTTAGGTGGGGATACCGAATCATTCAGCATTTCTCAACAATCTGGAACAACTAATTAAAGAACCTACACACATTCCGGATCGTCCCAACCAATTCTTGAACACACTTGACCTATGTTTCAGCACTAGTCCTTCTCTCTATAAATACACCATTTTCGCTCCTATATTGGTAAATCTAACCACCCTTATATCTCTTAATTCTAACACTTTCTCTCCAACTGCTCCATCCTGCACTGTGCGTTCTTTCTGGCACTTTGATCGGGCCGATTGGGGGCCTTGCGCCGCTTCTACACCAGCTATAATTGGAATGACTGCTTTGACTCTGGTGACACTTCGGCTTCTGCCGATAAGGTGGGAGCTGTAATCGTTGATGAGATGAGCAGGTTCATTCCTTCTTCGACTAAATCTTTCTCTCAAAATCCATGGTTCCATTGCGCTTGTTCTTTGCCATTCAGGCTAGAAGCAGTGCGTATCGGGTGTAAAATTCTCGTTCTGATATCACTCACTAATTTTCATTCAGCTAGAAGCAAGGATACTCTTCGTCGAGCAAAGCGGCCATCAAACGAAAGTGCGCTAACCTCCTTGGTTCTCCTACTGACAAATCTTTCTGGCCTCTTGCCAAAAATATCTCTAACAACTTCTGTAAATCTGCCTTTCCTCCTCTTATTCGATCTGATGGTTCTGTTGCTAATTTTCCAACTGAAAAGGCCAATCTCTTCGGCCTCCTATTTTCCTCTAACTCAACCCTAGACGATTCTGGCATTCCTCTTCCTCCTCCTTTTCCTCTCAGGTGTCCTATGCCTTTGCCAGTGATTACATTTGATCGGGTGCATGGGCTCCTGAAATCTATGAACGTTAGGAAGGCGGGTTGCCCGGATGGGATTCCTCCCGTTTGGGAGTGTGCTTCCGTGCTGTCCCCGCCCTCGTTCAACTATATTCTCTATGTCCCAATACTAGCACTTTCCCTCAGTGTTGGAAGCACGCACATGTCCAACCTATTCCGAAAAAAGGAAGCCGCTCTGATCCTTCTAACTATCGCCCTATAGCTCTCACTTGTATTCTATCTAAGATCTTTGAATCCCTTCTCAACTCTCATTTCTTAAATCATCTGGAAACTCATTCCCTTCTTTCCGATTTCCAATTTATGGTTTTCCGATAGGTTGGACGGGGAGACTTGCGTGGTGGCGCTTGACATATCCAAATCATTCGACCGGGTTTGGCATGCGTCACTGCTCTCCAAGCTCCCCTCCTTTGGGTTTCCTTCTTCTCTTTGCTTACTTATGTCTAGTTTTCTCTCAAATCGCCCAATATTGGCTGTTGGATGTAAACAACTTTCTTCTTTTTCTGTCAATAGTGGTGTTCCTCAGGGTTCTGTCTTATCTCCTACTTTATTCCTACTTTTCATTAATGATCTTCTCACCTGCACATCTAACTCTATCCACTCATATGCCGATGACTCGACCCTTCATTCTTCAACTCATTTCAATTCTGCTACCTCTTTAACTTCTAGAATTGCCTC